>JAPMNZ010928593.1:0-11927 GCA_029875035.1 Pomatoschistus microps | reverse complement strand
AATGAAGGAGAATAAGGGATCCAACAAAAATCTTAGAATGTTCCAATAATCTCATTAATACCTTCCCAATACTATTCTTAGCTAATCAATTACATCATGTAATACTCAATTGCAAATTAGCTTAGTTTAAAATAATCGTAATCCTACAGTAAATGTATTCAAAAAAAAGTTTCCCTTTGACTTAATTTCTAAACTTTAATCATTACCCTTCATCAAGATATTCAAACATCTGAACAATGCAATATACTACTCTAGTCAATACCAACCCATAGTGTATTGGGACAAACGAGTAGGAAAAAGTGAATCTTGGCAGTATTGACTTTATCTGTGCTGATTAAAATTGCGAAACGTAAAAAGAAAAATCTCCACTTCTGCACCCTAATCCAGCAAACAGAAGAGAGAGCAGAGAACGGGGATGAACAGTTGACAATGGGGTTTCCGTTCAAAGCCTTTTCAGAGCAGAAAATCCGTACCTGTCATTCCTGCGTCGCGGTGCGTGAGAGCAGACGATTGCACGGCTGATAGTGTCATCATATTGTTAATCCAAGCTCTGCAATCACACTAAATGAGTCAGGCTGCTGTAATTCCTAATAACAATATTTTTATGTATTTTTGGATGGGAAGTTGATTGGCTTGTCCACATTATGACAGGTAAATTATGTATTGTCCAGAGGAGTTTTGAGTCTGTGATGGAAATGCAAACCTTAAAATTGTTTGCCCAGAACTCTGGCGTTGAACCATGACAGAGAAACCACTATGCCCAACAAGTGCCAAGTCTTTGGGAAATTGCATTTTTTGCCACAAATATTCCATGGAGTAAAAGATGCCTTGCTACGCTACATACACCTCCCACCGCAGCATATATACTATATTGCTGTATATACAAAGTTAAAGTATGGTATGTAATATTCTTATTTTAATTTGCATCCACATCTTCATATTATATCCCCACAATGCCAACATGTGCAAATCATATTTTCTTTTGTATTGAAAATACATGTAAGTTCAAATTTACTGATTTACTTGAATCCAACATGGAAACATTCACTGACATTTTTCTATTTTGGTAAAAAAAATAAATATAGAAAATCATGTTGGAGATTAGTTTATTTATTTCACAGCTTTGTTTGGACACTTATTGGTTGTTGTGTTGCACTGTGTTCCCTTCTGCCTCCAAGAGTCTGGTTCCTTTGCTAAGGAACGTTGTGACAATCAACAGTCAACATCATACAAAGACGGGGAACTTCCCATGTATGTGATATGTGGAGGATCCACCTGTCTCTCGCAGTCATTTTTTCCAGAAGGAAAAAAAAAGTGCTTTGTAACTTTGCTGCACATTTCACTGACACTTCGTAAAAAGGCGGGGCTAAAGGGCAAAAGGAGACTGAAGTGTTTTTTTGAGCTACGGCACAAGTTTTCTTTGAAAACATTCATGGTACACCAAAAACTGCAGCCTGTACCAACAATACAAAGTCATTCTCTTTAGGACTCATTTCTTCTTTAACATTGTTTTTGCACAATCCAAATATATCTGAACCATATTCATAATAAAGACCCTCAAGGGCCATAGATATTAATAATATAGAGAACAGAATTTGGCTATGCCCCTTTTACTCATGATTAATTCATTTGTATGTACAACCATGAGGTCTTGAGAATCATTTGTGAACTCATGATGAACTATGGAAATAATGCATTCTGTTATGGCTAGTCATTATAAACTGTTACAGAAATGCTGTCTACTCCATGTTACGGTGTTCAAAGAATAGCCTGAGAGGAGGCACGCTGGTCCTCACAGTTCCTATAATGCTGTTCTTTCTCCTTATCTCCTCTTATAGATGCATATCAATACATATCGCCGCGGCCGCTTAGAGCCTGCCACATCCAATATTGGCCGGACATTTTACATAATTATTATTTTCAGGAGTCATTGGGGTCTCATGCGAGGGAATGTAAGTGACAGGCGTTTAAAATGGTTTTTAAATCATGCGGGATAACCAAGGCCTTTCAGAAATAATTGTGTCAAACTGCTTTTCACCTTTTTCGCCAATCAATATGCACACTTATTCATAGGCCCGGCACTATCCATCAAAGGCACGCTCTGCTCTTTAATATACATGCTTGCATTTTAATGGGCTACTTTAACAACAATACCGCGGACAACAATGTGTTTCAGTGTAATATTCCCGCAAAAATGATGATACAGCCTCTTTCACAAGCGCTCGCCTCAAACCTCCCCTAACGTGCACACGTATAGGAGCGTGCACGTGAGCCAATACACACACAGGCCATGGTAAGTGGCGGCCTAAGTCGAAGTAATCACATTCACTTTGTTCCATGGCTCGTAAATGATTTAAAACTAGATTTCATGCATGCTTTCATACTAATTCACTCGCTGGTATTTTTCATTTTGGCCGGAAAAAACTCTGAGAACAATCAAGATTTACTCTGTTCTCCAATTAAGCCTCCAAACAAGAGCAAGAGAAGGGAAATCTATTCATTTTCTTTTGATTAAAATTATCGCCACTTGCAAGGAGCTTTGGGGTTTATATATTAAATAATGCATCATTTCATAATTATATAGAACATATAGATTTTTTAAATGGGATACTGGGCAAAATGGTGACTTTAATTAGATCGGTGTGTAAGATATCTCGGGGGTATGATAAAACAATGTTAAATATCTCACCATGACTGTAAAATATGTTCCAACAGATAATGAAACACAAATAGGGTCTCGCTTTGCCACGGCTCCTATTTGTCGGAACAGCCCCACATGCATTTGGTGAGATTTCATAATTATATTGAAAATACGATCAGGGGAGAAGACGAGGCTAGGTGCTAAATATGATGCAGCCCGTCCCCCCACCTATTTAGAGGAAGCATATATTATCATGCTATTATGGTAAGAGTAAATTACCAGTGAGAGATGCACACAAGAGTCTCTTAACAAGAGTTTGGTCACAGTAGTAGTAAATATGGGGCTTAATGTGTTGTCTTTCGGAGAATTCCAGGTTATATTTCATGTAATATGTCAAATGTAATTAAAACACTGTATTATCTGTGACTTCTACATCAGTGTGGATTTTGACTTCAAAACCGTAAATGGGCGGCAGTAGCTCAATTGGTTGACCAGTGGTTCAAATCCTTCCAAGATGAACATCATTGGTTGACGTTGACTCGCAGGTTGACAGGTGTGAAAGTTGCTCCCATTGTTGGTCTATGTATGTGAATGGGTAAATACAGTAGTTCCTTGGTGTGAAAAGGGTTTGAAAACGTATAGAAAACGCTATGTTTTTTAGCGTTTTTAGCGTGTTAGTATCACTCACTCCTTTTGTTATATTTTTGTACATGTACCCAAGTTGCTTGAACTAATTATTTCTATGCCCGCTTACTTGCTCGGAATGAATAAATAAAATAAAAAAAACTTATAGAAAACACTATGTGACCATTTACTTCTGTAATGGGGGCCAGTAGTGTGAGAGGATGAACCACAATGACCACAGGGTTAGCATGATGTAGAGAGGAGCGCCATTGAGGACAACTCCTCCACTCCTGTCTGTGAGGAGTGGAGCGATGGGTCTGAGAGTGTAAGTTGTGAACTGAAAAGCGATGTCCACAGCTTTTGTCAGGAGGAGGTCGCCAGGGTATGTTCGATAAACTTCCCCCTTAGTTTGGCATTTTTTCTGTGCTCTGCCAACTGATTTATTCTTCTAATTTCATCTTTGACTGTGCCAAATTTCAGGGGAAACTCAAACAAGTTTTGTAGTTGTGGTGGATGGTAATAGGGTATCTTCTACAACCAGTGGCGAGAAAAATGGAAGGCAAGTAAAAAGGCAGTCTGTGACTTGCACATATCACCAACTGTTGCAATTTGGTTATTCTGACCAATATTTTGACCAATATGGTTGGCTGACCAATTTAATTTAATTTAATTTATTCTTGTATAGCCCCAAATCACAACAGTAGTTATCTCGGTGGACTTAACAAAACCGTTGAATTTGCCATCACAGATCAGAGAATCAAACAGTTCAAACACAAGAAATACAATGATAAAAAACACATAAAACACTGTGTATCAAGGAATATATATTTATAAATGTATACATTGATGTTTTACCATGCATTAATATTCTTAAAACTGCATCACTTTGAGAAGCAAACAGCGTCCACAGCCAGTGAAAATGACAGCAAGCTAATTCCAAATGAAGGACAAATACTAGATATGTGCGTATATGCCCGTGCGCGTGTGTGCACTTATTGTGAGTGTGTAGTGCAGACCCCTCGCGCGCCTCTATATATAAAGTATGTAAATGTCGTCTAGCTGCGACAGTCACAGGCGTCAATAGGAGTTGACAGCTGAATTATAACCGCAGCCAAATCCATCAGTCTTTTGTTTTAACCGGAGAATAGAGCGTTTTTAAAACTCAACAAAGGCCCTTTAATCAAATTCTCAAGGTTGTTGGCTTTAGCATTGTATTAGTTTAATAGTTTCTGCTGCACCATTGACGTTAATGACACATTCCTATGTAAATATAATGTGTCTCCCAGAAGCCATCAAAACATTTTAAGGTCCAATGAATACAGTTGCTTTTTTTCGTCAATTCCTCCCTTTCTTTCTCTCCCCCCGCTTTGCAGAAATGTCTTTTTATTTAGCAATCTCGCCGACGCAGTGTACGATACAATAAAAAGAGGGAAAGGTTGATTAATGGAGACTTTAAGGTAGTGATGCGCGGCGTTGATACAAATAACTATGGAAAGATTGGAGTGATTGCACATTCCTCCTCATAATCCGATACTATTAAAAAGTCTAAACACATATGAGATGCAAATGTGGAGTTTAGGAGAGGGGGGGTTGGCGTATAGTTTCATCACGTATGATTGAGAGAAAATGAAACCACATATTTGGCACCCATTCACAGTCTGATGAGAATATGTGATTTACAGTTGCATAGTCGGAAAATTTTAAAAGCAGTGTCTTATTTGGTTACAGACGTATACAGAAGAAAGCTTTTGAGCTCATATCTTTAATATGGTTGACACGCTGCCTTTTGTGTGTTTGAATTGCTTAATCAACTCTGCGCGGGGTATACTTAAGTGGTCGTCGCTAATTTAAAAGCAAAGCGGGGAGAAAAGAAAAAAAACCCACATCAGCTACTTCAGATCACATCACATTCGCCCGCGTACACAAAACGAAAAAATAAGATAGACAATTTTTCACGCTCGACACTGAATGTATTAGCCAAGACTCAGCATTCGATCACGACTTTGTGTTTTTGTTTTGGGGGTTTCCGCTGCTTTTGCTTCATTCATTGTTTAATAGCTGGAGCGGGTGAAAATTAACGTCCATATGTCAAGTTTAATGACAAACCCCACGCGCTCCTTAAGCTCTGTATCTAAGGCGCATTATCAAAACATTTACATGATATAATGCACTCGGCAGTGTCAACAAGACGGAATGGTAGATCTGTAAAAATCACACCACGCTAGCATATGGGAGGACACGCAACGCTGTGCTGTTTATTGCGATCGGTTTAGAGGGATCCGCTATTTGCATTATATAATTAGAATGGACCCTACAGCAAAGCACACATCATGTTCTGCTCACATGTCACATATGAATGATACATGTGTGAGACTTGGGTCACGGGAGACTATGTGGTTTTAGTTATTTGAAATGGTTAAACGAGTCAAAACACACACAAACAATTAACAATCCATTACATGTATATGCATCGCATGGTTCCAAAGGGCATGTTTTAATGAAAAAAGTGTAGTTTATTTTTATCTTTCATTTGCTTAAGGCCTCATTCATGTATATCACTTTGTGAGATAGTGTTGTATTTTCGATGCAAATCTATGTTCATTAGTCTCCACTTCCTACTGGTTAAACTGTATGTTTTATATCATGTATGAAGCATTTTTTAAATTCAAAATGGAAAGTAAATCTTTCTAATTGTTCATCATCCTTAAATCCATAAACTGTGTGTTCCTTATTGTCTTCATAGTGGATGCATAGCGTTGGTCATATTTCACATGAAAAAAAATATGTATTTTTCCCTGAACATGTCCGCTTTCATTTTTATACTGACTGCTTGGATCAAGCAATTTTGGCAACAGTGGAGAGTGACTAATATCGAAATCAAAACAGAGCGACTTGCCTGTTGTCGATATGTGACTAACACATAGATAGAGGGCTTTAGATCATTCATGTATTACAGAACAACTGTGAACATACAAAACTTTCTGCCAACCACACATCTTTACTCAGATGGTACTGTGCTGTATGGGATGTTACACAGTAAGGCTTATAAAGTTCACTTCAGATCTGTCCCCTGATCATTCTAAGCAATACATCAATAAGTGATTTCTATGGATTTCAGCTTTCTGTTCCAGGCAACATTTTCAAAACTTCTATTCCCAACTCAAAGATTAGTCGATTAATCTGTCATTAAATCTATAAGTGTAAATTGAATATCTGTCTGTAGAACATTCTAGGTAAAGCATTTGTATCTCTATGTAAAGTCTCTGAAGTTGCTGTGCCTTTCCACGTACCCTCTTTGCACTAACAAGTCTTACTAGTACTAGGTACAAGTATAGATACTGGTGTAAAAATCAACTGATAAATCATTCCCTTACTCCAGTTAAAGTGTAGCCACATTATGTATGGAATACAGGAAAAAGTAACAGATAAAATGCATTTTTGTTGAATAATACATGAACAATAAACTATTTCTATTGAAGACATTTTAATCATTTTCTTTGAGACACATCTATAGAGCATATCAATGTTTCATACCAGCAGAGATTTTTTTTAAAATAAAGCCAGATGGATCAGAACTTGAACACAATTTACCAATTTATCTAACTAATCACTTCAAAACTGTTTTTTTTTTTGCTGCGACGCCATTTTGCTACATGCTGTATATAATAATTTCCTGAAAACACTGTAGACACAACCCTGATCAAGAGTGAAGGCCACTCTTACTGTACATAAGCATTGTGTTGTATAATGCACCTTTTAAGGATAGTACTTTACTAGAAAGTCCTTGGGGACAGATCACACCATCCTTCTATGTCACTATCATGGGAGTATTCAGACTTTGCCTGCACCTAGTCTTATCATACTTGGGAGACACTACCAGGAGCGTAATACCCCGGGAAACAAAGCTAAGATCTTCACGTCATTGGATGATCTTTATGAACAACAACCATAGATACAATTGCATTACAAAGAGTAGTCTACGCTGAGTTTCATCCCAGACAGTTTGAAGTGCTATTTATGTCCCCATGTTTTTGCGTCTTCATACAATCTCCTGCACCCAAAGTGTCTCCACCCGCCAACTCCTGCACATGTAGCCAAACACAACTTCAAAGGTTGCCCCAACAAAATGTCACTGAGTAGCATTTGACATTACATACAGATTATCTTGATTACAATTTGCACATAATCTATTTAGAACGTGCTTATGGTTGCCTTATAATTGCATGTGAGCACCACTTGGAGAAAAGTGCTACCAAATAAAAGATCAAGTGCATTTGAGCGGCGCCATTACGCACACACTCTCTCCCTGATACACATTGCACAGATTTCTCATGCTTCGTCTTCCTGTGTGCTCTGGGCTGTAACATTTGCTTTCTTAGTCAAGGAGAACAATCTCATTTGCAGGGAAACAAATATGAAAAAAAGATGTAGCGTCGACAATGCCTCAGATTCCATCCCGACTTATGCGCGTCTTCGCCCCATTCCTTTCTTCTGTTTTTAATTTACAATGCAAAGTGTAAAAATAAACATTGAGGGCTCAATTTAGTTCGGTTTTCAGCCGTGGCACCTAATCCGCCAGCCCCACCCTTTTGTCAAGCGATGTGTGCTGGAGGTGGTCGATTTTGTGCGAGGGAAAGGGGTAAATTGTGCTCATCGGTGAGAGATAGGTGGGCAAAGAGGAGGGCCCCCTGCACACCCACACACAGACGAGAGCCCCCTAAGGCCCTCCACAAGCTGTAGAACAAACATGGAGCTAATCAGACACTCATGATAGCATTGGGATTCAAAATGTGATATATTCTACCTCAAACTTTTGTGATCCTTTTATGCTAAAGATAAAGATTTTTTACTTCTTTATTTAAAAAAAGATAAATAAATGCTTTGGTTTTATATAGCGCTTTTCAGGACACTCAAGATGCTTCACAAGTCATTTTTTCTTAAACTCCATACATGGTGGTGATAATCTGCTACTGTAGCCACAGCTGCCCTGGGGAACACTGACAGGAGCGAGGCAACCAGTCTGTGCCATCGGCCCCTCTGACCACCACCAACAATTCACACCACACCAGATTCATTCTAGACAATGCCGGTGAAGTGTCTTGCTGAAAGTCTTGCTTATTATGCTAAACAAAACACTAATTCATACAGGTTCAAATTTCAAAAGAGCCATTATTTCACAGCAAATATCATTCCCACTCTAGCCACTCTCACGTATGGTCAGGGGGAATGTAGTGTCTTGCCTCAGGACACTGTCTGCCCACAGCTGTCCCACTGCCTCCCATCTCTGCACTAACCAGGCCCAATCCTGCTCAGGCAAATCTCTGAAGCTGCGGATCTAAGTGAGTGCGAACAAACTGATTTTCTTTACAAATTGTTCTCATTCACACAAAAGTCACCTGCGCTCTTTTGACACTTTGATTCATTTTGTTGATTGAAGCTTTTAAACACATAATTATAGCTTTGTCACATATCAGCGTGGATAACTATACACCCAAACAACCGAGCAGTTCGCGCACCTGACATCCATCTCCGCACTGAACAAAGACGCGAACAGGACAGGAGCGGGCACTGGCAGACTCAAACGTATTCCGCTGTGCCTTTAAGCCACGCACACTTCTCCTTAACGCTTTAACCCCACGCTCTCTGTCAGTCTCGCCGTTATAAACTCTCCCTCTCTGCCCTCGCGTCTGCTCCCCGCCTTTACTCCTTCACATCTGCATATCAAATCCGCGCGCTCTCATCCTAATCATCCTCGCGAGTGACAAGTCCGAACTCGTCACGGCAACAGCACCCAGCGGGACACCCATCCACCTGCACAGGGATCACCTCGCAGCATAACAGAAAAGGAGGGGGGGCGAGATGACGAGATGCAAATATGTCGGAGAGCATGGGACCAGGCTAGTTGCTGCAATAATCTTTTTTTTTTTTATCTTCTTTTACTGCAGTTGAGTAAACATGGAGTGTTTGTTAAGTCTGTCGCGTGGGCCCAGCCAAAGCGGCATTGCATCCGTCACTCGCTGGCTGATTAAAGGCCTATCTGCTTCAAAGTAGGGGGGATTTTCACTCTGACATTTAAGGAACAAACACAATGCTCAGTTGGGTGGCATATTTGCGCATTGTTCATTTTTTAAGATAAACTTCTGTCTTTGCGGAAGTTTAAATCTGTCTATTTTTTTTGCTTTTGCTTTGCGCTTGCCAGCCCAGTGCTCCGTTAGCTTGGCCGTTTTTCTAAAGCCTCATTCACGCACTCTTGGTCCAACTTCAGCGGTGGCCTTGGACACATGGGCCAGACTGATAGGGCCCCGTGGTCTACAGCAGCTCATTTGGCGGGGCCTCTCTTATCGGAGCCGCCAGCACGGTAAGCTTGGATTAGTATCTAGATCTGTGAAGACCGGACAGTGGTGAGAGGAGTGGAGGAAAAAATAGAGATAGATATGTTATAATTGTACTCACCAGCAGGGTAAAACTTCCTTTGATCTTTTTGGACATCTACAAAGTCGCCGCTTTTCATCGTCACTGTACTTTTTTCCCTTACTTACAAACCCAAGGATCAAAGTTCACGCCTCCAGGATGTGTCTTGGACCTTTTCCGGTGGTCCTATACAGTGGCTGCGATTGAAAAAGGCCAGAAACATCACGCTGGTGGAGCAGGCTAAGTGCGCCCTGGGTTTGAAGTCTTTCTTTGAAATAAGCGAGGCAATCCCCTTGGCCCAGGGATCATATTCTATTTACGTTCCCTTTGCCAACGACACAGGCGACGCTGGCCAAATTCACAAAAGAAGATCCACATTGGAAAATCCGGCTAATCCCTGATTGAAAGTTCATGTGTTGGCTTCGATGTATAAGCTCTGGCAGATTTTCCCAGGAAAGGGGAGTAAAGGGAAAAAGGCAACACGACTAGGATCCTTTTGGTTAAAAAGTGGCCTTGGAGTAAGTGGCAGCAGAGCAAAGCCAGAGTGCGCGGTGAGGGCCAGACTCTTCAGTACTCACCCTGAAGAAGATGTGCTGCAGCGATGAAAACGTATCTGAATGTTGACCCCAGACCTCGCGCTGACCACAGATCACACCTAAGCGTAGTTTGCTTTGGTCTTTGGACTGCACTGCTCTGCACTCGCAGCCGGCCTGCTCTCCTCCCTCCTTTGCTGGCTGCCTGGCTCTTCTCTCTTCCAGGGGTGGTGGTGATGGCTAGAGAGCCTGCACAGATGGCAGGCCAGCTTGCCTTCAGGGGAAGGGCTCCACAGCTTAAACTTCCTCCATTTTTCCCTCTTTTTCGTCTTTGCTCTTCTTCAGCCCAAAGTTTTGGCCCACTACTTGTGGTCCCTGGCCAGCCTTTATCTTGCACCACACGATGGGCAGGGTCCTCGGATGAGAGGAGAGCCACTGTCTGGACTGTTGGAGCTGCTGTAGCATCAGTGGAAGAATGAGGCCATGCAGAGACCGGACAGTTGTGTGTATTCTTTTAGTTTATATGGTTGTTATTAGTAATTGACTTTTTCCACCATTTTATCTAACATGAATTATACTGGAAACAATGAGAGCAATTATAATGTGCTTTAATAATATTAAAATATAGAATAAACAAAACTTGTCTTCCTTTTTTATGCTTATTTAATAATTAATAATCCACCTGCGATCAGAATGTTTTCAAATTATATTGTAACTATTATTATTTTTCCACTATTTTGTTCTGTAAACAAAAGTTCATTTCCAGTTCCATCGGTCCCAGTGTACTATTATTTTTAATGGTGAGGTACATACTGTATAATCAGTGAAGCAGCTTCAGTTCTACACAACTTGGACTGAACAGGGCTCAGAGAAGAAGCTGCACAAATCTACTTATGCACCATCAATGAAACAAGTAGTTTTGTGTCAAATCCTACCTTGACCCTGTGATCATCTTTGGCACATATCATTTCACACTTGAACAGTACTTCTCTAATGGCTGCCGTACTTAAAGTCATGAGTGTCAGAAGTGTCAGAAGTGTTCTTGTTAGCCGTGGCCCGAGCCCCTCCAGTGGATTGTCCTGGAAGCTTGACCCGTGTGGAGTGGTCACCTGATATGCCCCGCTCTGTTGGAGACTGCTCTCATATCACTGTAGCACTCTTCACATGTGAGAGGCACTGACACAGCAACCACCAGCCATTCCTTTGCCCTCCTGATAAATCATGGATTCGTATAATGCAAAGAATTGTTTAGGCTTTGCTTATATCAAGCGTTATATTTGAGCTTTATGCATTAAAGCTCGAGCACCTAATTTATTTGGTTTCATGAATAAATGTGTAAAACAAATCAGTGAACAACAAACCACAACATGCTGTGTTCATCTTATTATTAGTTTTTTTTTTTTACTTTTACATACAGCAAGCTGATTGGTACTGTATTCACTATTTAACTTTTCTCCCTTAAAAAAGGCTGAAAACTTGTGATGGGGATTTTTTCCAGTTTTTTTAAAATAGAGTTGACTTTTTTTCCCATCACTATTTATATTATTATTTTTAAATTGTATTGTTATTGCAATATTTTCTTCTCATGGTATAATTTCTTTGCATATCATGTGCATTATAGAACCACATGTCCACTGTCACCTTACTTTGTCACTTTGTCCATCTCCTCATGCTGCTATATATTTCTTGCATTAGAATTGTGAAGTATTTTATAATAG
>JAPMNZ010928531.1:0-14925 GCA_029875035.1 Pomatoschistus microps | reverse complement strand
TATTTACTGCTGGTGGTGAAATCAGGAACAATAGCATCTTGAATCCAGAAGACAAGTAATTATTCAAACATGCATGAATCACTCAACAACTTGTTCATCCTCTCTACATTTTGAACCATTTCCAAACCACAAGACAAATTATTTTGTCAGGACTTACAAAAATATTGACTTTTGTAAACATCTAAATTGTGAGTCACCCATATGTTCTATTGTTCCTGTTGCTTTCAAAAGCACAAGGTCACTTAACATCATGTGAAAACTGAATACGACTTTAATGTATGCACAACCTAATGTTTTTGGCTCGTTCTGCCGTGACACATCCAAGAATCCCTTTGTTATTCCCATGCTTGCATATCAGAGATGTATTAGTGGTATATTTTACCCCACTCAAAATCCCTCTCGGCAAATAATAAAAACATATATTATAATGTTTTCTGTGTGGACCAAAGAGCTGAGGTTGACATGGGGTTTTTCCACTGCAACTCGCAATAAGGTGATTATGCAAAAAAAAAAAAAAAAGTTTTAAGATCATATGACTGNATTTTACCCCACTCAAAATCCCTCTCGGCAAATAATAAAAACATATATTATCATGTTTTCTGTGTGGACCAAAGAGCTGAGGTTGACATGGGGTTTTTCCACTGCAACTCGCAATAAGGTGATTATGCAAAAAAAAAAAAAGTTTTAAGATCATATGACTGAAAGCTTCATAATTAGCCGTTAGCCTATTTAAATGATTTGCTGGCACGGCTCGGTTGCCAGATTTTAGGCTTTGATTCCATTGTGCCCTGGAAGAACTGATCAGTGTAGTCTTTCATGCAACTTTACAAAGATGATCAAGCCTCGCCAAAACAATTTCCTGTTTCACAAAGTGTTATTGAAATAGTTGCTCAAGGTCAGTTTAAAATGGTAAGTGTAAATTTAGTCAGTGTTCCTCTCAGTGGCACCTATTCATCGCTCGGTCTGTCAGTGAACCACGGTGAGGATTGGGAGGAATGTTCTGTAAGCTTTTGTTGTCAAGCCAGTTGTGGTTAGAGGCTAAAAAAGGTGTTGTTTGAGATGCTTTTGTAAAGGCCAGAATGTGTCCAGTGACGAGTTGTGAGTGTTTTTGAATATATTAGGTTGTATTGGAAGGCTGCTAAAGTGTACTTGATGGGATGGTGATATAAGGCCTAGCCGGATAAAGAAAGACTATGACTGTGTTCACCACATCTGGGATGCATTTAAGTACAGGTGGAGTTTTCTTTCTTTTTTGAAAGGTGCTTAGACGTAGACCAAGCACAGAGAAAAAAGAATAGCATCTTTGTTCAGATGTGTGTATGACTGTACATCTGGCTCCATCGGGAATGTACTGATCAAACATTCTTATGTCTTAATATAAACATACTGAGGGTTTTGAGGGGTATAAAAGAACAAACTCATTTATTAACTATATGAGCAATGCAAAATTGGACAAATTGGCACACATCTGCAACTATGATTTGTTTTAATTTCAAAAATGTATTTCAATTAAATTGTTTATTTACAAAACTTATAGTCATACAAGTTAGGGAACTCCAGGAAGCTGCATTAGCTTATAGGCTATTTTTTTCAAATAAAACAACCTATGATATTTACCAACAGGCATTTCATATTTTTGTTTTCATTTGCAGAGCGTACAAACGCCAAACCCATCCTGACCGGTATCCATCCTGTAAACACCACTGTGGACTATGGTGGAACCACCTCTTTCCAGTGCAAGGTTCGCAGTGACGTCAAACCAGTCATCCAGTGGCTCAAGAGAGTTGAGCCTGGTGACGAGAACAAGTTTAACTCAACTATAGAAGTAAGTGATCTGCTCTCTCACGGTCTCTGATCTGACACTTTTTAACCACTATTTTAATGTCAGGTTGGAGATCATCGCTTTGTGGTGCTCCCCACTGGAGAGGTGTGGTCCCGCCCTGACGGCTCCTATTTGAACAAGCTGCTCATAACCAGAGCCAAAGAAGAAGATGCGGGAATGTACATCTGCCTGGGTGCCAATACTATGGGATACAGCTTCAGGAGTGCCTACTTGACCGTTCTGCCAGGTGAGGGGCAACTGAAAGGAAACTGGCTCCAATGCCTTCTAGTTCAATTGAAATCTAATGTTTGAAATACAGGACTGATTTGTTATTGGTCCTCTGAGATGACTGCTGTTGTGATTTAGGGCTATACAAGAATAAATTGTATTGTATTGTTATTATGAAGCAATTTTTGTTCATCATGGGAGTTTGATGACACAACCATCTAATTTAAAATGTTCAAATGAGTTCATAAAACAGGATTTAACTTTAACAAACTTTCTTGAATATGTCTTTGATCGTCCCTCAGATGTGAAGCCTCCCATGATACCTGTGACCACCGCCACGTCCCAGGGTCTGCCTCTGCCCGTCATCATCGGGATCCCAGCTGGTGTGGTCTTCATCCTGGGAACCGCACTCCTATGGTTCTGTCAATCCAAACGCACCTGCTCCTCTTCTTCAGCGTCCTCCGCCGCCCTCCCTGCCGCTCAGCGCTTACCCACCGCCACCCGCGACCGGACATGTCCCGCCCTACCCACTCCGCCGGCCAATGGGGATAAAGACTGTGTTTCATATGAGGACTACATCGCCCATCAGCAGCTGCTCCTCACACAGAACAGCACGGGCATAGCTCCGAAGGTCTACCCAAAGATCTACACGGACATACACACGCACACACACTCGCACGTGGACGGGAAAGTACATCAGCATCAGCACATTCACTACCAGTGTTAGCAGCGCAGAGGCTATATCAGCAAGTTGTGGCATTTCAGCTTGTACGGACTAAAAAAGACTAATGCCTAATGCAAACAGAGAACCACAGGGCTACAGTGTACGGAGGGATAAAGGGAACACATGGTATGTCCTCCGTGTGCTGCTGCCACTTCAAAACTCAACCATGAAGAATGTACAAATACAGGACTGTAATTTAAAGCAGCTTTCTATTTGGATACTCAGAGTGACAACAAAGCTATTTAGCAACTTTTCATTGTCAATAAGTGACCACACAAGCCTTCAGAAAAGACACTATTATACAATCCTTCAAAGATACCTATTTGTGTATACAACAGATTTTCATTACGGTAGATTTGTGCTTCATTTTGGCTCATGTGTAAAGAACAATACTGTACAACATGTGTAATGTAATAGCTTAATGTCAGAGTGTATCTCAGGCAGGTGTCAAACCGAGCCATAAGATCCCCATCGAGAGAGAGCGAAGAGGATCCAGCTGCTGCATGGACGCTGCGTGCACGAGGATGGACGTCAAAATGACTTACTGAGCAGGGGCGAGCTCACAATCCCACAGCAGATCCATTTCAGAAGCACAATATTCATAATTTCAATTTCATCCTGTGTTTTTTCACTATATTCCATCATTACCGCCATGTCGAGTGATTCTGCTGAGCGGCCGTCTCGCCTGGAGGTGGCAGATTCTCGCTGACGTGAGAACAAAGGACTACGGACATTTGAGGAGTACGGCTTCTCACCTCGCGTCAGCCGGTTAACCTCCTCAGCCCGGAGCGCACAGGGACCGTGCAGCAGGGAACACGGTGCCTCGGAAACAATTGCTTCCAGATTTTGCTGATTGATGTTGGATCGTTCACATATTTCTGTTCATCTATTCAGAGATTTAAGGGAGACTTCATCTTTAACTCTGTAACTTAAAGACGGGATGTAAAGCCCTCTGGTGCTGCTCACAATGTTCTGGACAGTACCTGCGTTTGCTATAGAGGCCAAGACATGTTTATGGTCGCTTATAGAAAAGAACAAAGCATAGAAGATTCAAGTTTGAGTCCAAAACTGTGACACACCCAAAATGTGTTTTTACATGAACAAGTTGTAAACGGACTCACAAAAAGTTTTATCTTTTGGTCATAGAGATTTATAAAAATATTTTATAAAAGGCATTTTATGAAAGACATCCCCATAAGTTTAAAGTGCATTAACTTTTTAGGCGGGGTAACCGGCATCTGTTGTCTCCATATAGCTTTAATATATCTATATATCTGTGCATGCATTTATTAATTTTGGTGCTGCAAAAGAAAAATAACACATTCTTACTGTGAGTGTGATCACCTTTCCACTGATCTAACATGTAACTTGCCTTTGTGGTGTTAGCTCCATGAAAATATAGATGCATATAATTCCACAATTTGGGACTTTTAAAGGTGATGTCCTCAACTTAAATTGTATTTAATTTTCAAATGAATGTATATTTCTGACCATAGGGCACTGAGCAACGCTATAATATTTAAAGTAGCCCCGTCACTTGGCACAACTTGAGTCAGTAAGATTTGCTTGAGGAGAACGGTTGAACCAATGACAAGGATTTGAATTAATTTCGACCAATCAGGAAGCGCTGTCCAACCAGTGCTTTCATTCTCTCGTGACAATCACTTTAGGGTAAACTAGCAGCACAGAGACCGGCGAGCTCTCATTATAAAAGTTCCATAATCCACCTGCCAACATTCACATTTTCAAGTGCCAAATTATTTTATCATATGTAATAACTGTACAGAACTTTTTTTGTAATTGTAAATAGCATACCTCAGTAGTACAGTAGCTTGTGATTTTTCTTTGTTTTGTTCCACTGTTCTTTCTCTCTCCGCTCCTATTATTCTGTCCACGCTCTCAGCTGGTGTCAAAACCCCTTTGTCGCTCCAGACTCACTCTTTCGTAGTTCTGCAGGTGTCCATAGGTCTGACCAATCTTTAATAACTGTGTAAAACAATACGCCAAGATAAGATTACGGCCCCAGCTGTTCAGCATTACAACACATTCGGTACTGAAAGAAGTGTTGACCGTGTCCAGAGACGTAAGCACAAGGACTCCGATGTGTAAATGCTGTTGGTGAAGTCATCGGCTTTGTTTTTGAAATGTACATCTGCTGCACACGTTAACGTAGCTGTATACAGAAATGTGAGCTCTTTAGAAGGCTGAATCCAGTTTTTATCACAATCAATAATCAACTAATGCATGAAAAAGCAAAGGAGACAAATTTTTTGAATGAGTGCCTAGCCACTTTTTGGAATACTTTAGATAAAATCACATCAGCTGTTTGTTCAGCCACCTATGAATGTTAAGTATACACACATTTTCTCAGTTAATTCTTTTCCTGATCCACTCTTGTACAAATAGATTTAAAGAAGTGGACTCTAAGTGTAAGACATTCATCATTTCTTGTCTTCATTAATTTTGTCAGCCGCAAGTTCACATCAGCTGGAGGATGTTACAATTGTTGTTTGTAATTCCATTTTATACCACTGTTTATTACTCTTGTAAAAAATAATCATTCTCTCGTTCATGTATTTCATGTGTAAAGCCAGTTTTTGTGTTAAAGCTGAAGGACTGCCACTTACGTTACCACTATATAGACAGTGTGAGTGTAGAACATAGTACGAGTGCTTTGGACCAGACTCAATACAAAAGCCCATTTTATTTTTTCAAACAAATGTACAATGTGCATCTAATTTATTCTTTCATATAACTGGGCATTATACTGCATGTGTTCATGTTGTTTTATAGTCAGAATGTGTAAGCTATGTAGCAAATACTATTGTCATTGTAAGATACTGTATTTATACATGTTAAATATACAAAATTTTATCATTTTAATCTTTGTATTGACAATCTTGTACAGTCTATTGTCATTTAGGTTCTGATTTGGTTTCTCTCAAGTGTAATCCTGTTACTGGTGCCATTAAAAAGTTACAACTGTGCTCTTTTATTGCTGTGGCTCTGAATGTTTCAAACTAATAATGTCTATGGGATTCCTCAGGTGCATGTCCTGCTCTAAATAGCGGCAGAATTTCTATTGTGTTTTGTCTGTCATCGTGAGTGTGTTGGGAGCTGACAGATGGACATGCGTTGCGTGCAGATGAAGGGTGTGAAGGCCTGGTCTCTATCTTTCTGACTTATTTGAACAACGAGGAAGAAGATGATGAAAGAAAACAGGCAGAGAGCTTTTGCAGAGAGCCCAGGGCATCGTCCAGGGGCAGAGGTGGCTCTGGTTGGTTAATAAATCTTGTGTCATGATTTAATCCCGATTCAAGACTAAGGTTGTCCAGAGGCATGCAGCATATTAACCATGCCATAGGTTTACACAATGTCTATCTGAGCAAATCTATATTTTATTTGAATGGCATTCAAATTATGATCTCCCAGTTAAACCAAAAATAACAAGTTTTTAATGTAAATGTCAATTTATGGTACATATCTGTTGATGTAGTTTAGATTGGATAGGTTTTATTGAAGTTATATTACATTCAATTCAGCTTTTATCCAGACTGTCGCCTAATTTTAAAGAGACATCAATACAATAAAACAAACAAACAGTTGTGCCTTTAAATGACAGCCATACATTTGCTGATAGCAAGGATTTTCTGTAAATAGTTGTTTAATCTTCTGTAATATTATTCATTGATTTAATGAGCGTGTGTCAGTGTCATTCTGAACTATTCCATAACCTTTTCTGCAAATAACTTTAATTTAAATCCAGGGAATACAGGGAATTTAATACAGAGTTCATTTTTGTATTTTAGAAACATCTTGCTAAAAGCCCAAAAGATTCAATGAAAACATTAGTAGGACATAACTTGTGGTTCTCTGAGGTCTCTAGGCTATGTGTTAGCGGTCAGCCAACGGATTTTCAAACATTATGCGTCATTTTTTGAATAACACAATTACCAAAAACACCATTGACAGTTACACTATTTGTTGGCGCGATAAGACGTCCTTGGAACGTTTTTGAACTGATAAGAGGGACGCTGACTCAAAAACTTTCAAATGGTTTGATTTAACCTTTATTTTGGCTTGTCGTGCAGACATGACATGCTTTTCAGATCAAAAAGGGACCTTGATTTCCCAACTGTGAGGAAGTTAGTTGTATGTGTGCATATCTGGGTCGACATGTGTCCACCTGCCAACCTTTTCTATATAGCTTTTCTCCATATAAAATATGTTACAGAAAACGTTTCAGGTTACATGCATGCGAAATGTGGGTTTGATGTGAGCTCTCTTACTGTACAAAGTCAAATTGCACACAGCACTTTGATGGACAAGAAGGTCAAAGTGATTTTGAGCAAAAATCCAGAGACAGAATTACTCCCAGGCTCCTGCTATTTTGAAATGATTGCAAACCCATCAGACCCAAGAACTCTGTGACCTGAAAATGGGATTTACAAAGACCTGGATCCTTGTGTCTTACAGTGCATCTGCCCGGTTTCACTTCCCATAAACAAACACAAGAATTTAATCATACTTGAAAGATCTCTGTGGACAACTGCTTTTTGTTGTTGCTTGAACGTGATAAGAAACTGGATAGCATGTTTTTGAAAAAAATACAAATCAAAATATGTAACTTTCCTAGGACTGTTTGACCTTGACAGTCATCTCTCATTCTTGTCTTATGAGATTAGCTTTTTCCTGCTTTTTTCAGCAACAATGTATTCTTTGGGAGTTTTAAAACTGAGCTCAGAGGAGGTGTGGGAGGAGGAAGTTGTGAGGGACAAACTGTAGGGATCATGGAGAGACAAGAGACACATGTCATCACTGTTCAAAGGGAGAGAAGGGAAAGAATTTCACTCAACTCATTCTCAAATATTAGAACCTTTACATTGGTCTTTATGTTCATTCACTCTTCATGCTTGGTCAAAGTTAAGGAAACGGCACAGTTTAGAAGAACTAAGTATAGGACAACATTTGGTTACTATTTTTGGTCAAGTTTGTACAATTATAATACTACTTTAAAAAGGTGTATTAGAAAAGATTGTAACATGACGTTAAAAAAAAAGAAAAAAGATTTATTTGGCGGCTCTCAGAGTATGCTTAAAATAAGAAAGTAAAACCAGCACCAGCCACAATAAAATGTCTTCTTTAGAACCAGTGGAGACAGAAGGGTGAGTGAAGTGGTTTGCTACACGGTGGAAGAGGGCAGTGCTCATGATTCAGAAGCCAAAAATGGACGCAAGTTTGATCCTGGTGTCGGGCCCAAGCTTTTCTGTGTGGAATTTGCATGTTTCTCCCTGTGTCTGGGTGGGTTTCCTCCGGGCGCTGCGCAAAACATGCACCATAGGGCGATCCCCATCAACATCTGGAGATTGGCCCTCGACACAAAGGATGGTTGAATACAGATGACAGTTCCAATGTTGCTTTAACTGCATATGGGAAAAACATCCAAATAAACTTCACAACACGACATTTCTTGTGGGTTCTCGGGATGTCTGTCACAGTCAGCCAAACCATTAATCAAGTAAGTGCATTGATTTCTGTATTTGTTAAATCTGGGTAGGAAAAAACAAAACATCCTGGCCTGGTGTGCGACTGTATGGAGGAGATTCCTGGGCGTGAGTCAACAGCAGCTGTGGTCGGTGTTGATGAGAAGCTGTCCAAAGAGGCTTTTTACTGGCATTTAGCTCCACACTGTGAAAGCCTCCTCAGGTGAATGGAGTCAGTGACCATGAAGAGCTCTCTCTCTCTCTCTCTCTCTCTCTTTCACACACACACACACACACACTAGCGCGCACTCACACAAACGCACACACACACACACACACACACACACACACACACACACACACACACACACACACACACATACACACAGACATGCACAAGCCACCTGGGCAAGACAACACCCCAAAATCAGCCTGACGCGCTGGCTATAGATCAACATAGCTATGCATAGAGTTGTGTGCACAGATGCATGTTTTGAAAGGAATAAATGCAGGAATCTCACGCATGGTACGAAACACCTGGTTGGCATTGAATCCCGCTTGTGTTTGCACATCTTTCTCTGTCGGCTCATCCTCTCCCTAGCCACAAAAGCCGCCATTAAACCTAAGAAAACAAGAAACACAAAACCAGGCTAAACAGGAGCAACAGGAGACTTCCATCCTGTGTGTGCCCTCCCCTTCTTTGTGAAATCTGTGTGGCAAATGTTTACCTATCCTGCTTTTTAGAAAGAGAAGGATACCAAAGTGCCCTGTCAAAGGCTAAATAATCTTAACGTCGCCCTTACATCCTACAGCATGTGCGTGTGGAGGAAGAAAGTTATAGTTGAGCTTTGTCTAATTGTCCGGGGAAGTAGTAAAATGTTTGTCTGGCTAAAAACTGATAAGGGAGTTGAGGAGTATTTCCACTATCGTCACTCAAGTATGGGACAGATGAAGAGGCCTCTTCAAAGGCCTTTGCTCTGGCCTGCCCTCACATGTGAGATGCTTTTGTGTTTTCCTGTCACACAAGCTCACCTGCTCCTCTTTGACTTAGAACCGCCCCCATTCATTCATTCATCCATTGCATTTTTTCCCATGTACTTTAAAGGTGCCGCCGTTTGCTCTCTGTGTGCATCCTGCATACAGGAGCAGGTGAAGAGCAGAGCTTGTTTTGAGCTCTCCTCTATATGAGAATGTAAGGATCTCCAGCTTCAGTGCACAAATTTGAGAGGAAACATAGAAAAACTGTTACTGGTTTTCATTTACTTATTTATTTGTTTGGGACGGTGAGTATTTATGACCAGCAGGTGCTGTAAATAATCCTGAAAGTAGCTTGGCCTAATTTCCAATCATTGTCCCAGATATATTCACAAATCATTGATTGTGTACACACGACCAAATGTACAGATGCAACTTTCGTATATATATAATATTTGCTGAGCTCAAGATCTTGTAACTGCCCTCAATGTCTGCTGTTGTTCCTTCTGGGAGTGAGATCCCTTATGTGGACTACCTTGTTACTCCAAGTAACCCTCCTGCTACTTTTCTCGAGTCCGAATGACATCCCAATGTCGTAGCTGTAGTGGTTTGGATCAGAGAGTCCATGTCCCTCTCTATCTTGGCGTACAGCTTCATGTCATATCAGAGGAGGTGACTGATCTTTGCTCTGTTCCTGAGGTGGTATCCATCTGTCTTGTTGATTATTAGACTTAAGTGTTCAGGCCTATGCAGAACAGCAGTGGGGACAGAGCATCTTCTTGGTGGAGGCCACAATTGATGGTCACTTGTGCGAGTGGCTTGCCATTTGTTTGCCCTTAAGGGTGGTCTTCCACATCCCCAATGAGTCTGCAACGAAGTCCCTTGGAGCCCTGTTGATATTGTACAACTTCAAGTATTCCATGATCAATGTGTGTGGCATTGATCATGGAATTATTCTGGTAATAAATCTTTTTTTGGATATTGCACTGGTGCGCCTTCCTTTTTCATTCTTGAACGTATTCCCTTACTTTCCATTGAATTAAATTTTTGTAAATCGGTCATGTTCACTGTATTAATAGTCACATAAAGCTGAGGTACCCAACTTTCAAACCACTACTATTGGAATTATGTATTTTAAATCTCAATTCTCTTCACCAGCTCTCAAAACAGTCACATCTTATAATTTAGAGTTTCATACAGAAACATTAAAAAGAGAGGACCAATCTTCATCAGCCAATCAGCTCTCAGCTCAAAGCAACAATTTGTCTTTCTTACAAGTCAAAATGTTTAGAAGATAAAGACAGGATAAATACATAACACTAACACAATGAAATGTGTTATTTAGTTAATAAAGTAGCTTTTCAAAAAATCTGTTCCAGTAGGACTGTCCTTTTTCGTTTGCCAGTGTCTAATAACCAGATTAGCAATCTGTCTCAGCATGAGGTTGAAGTTTCACATACATTTTTTTTCACTGGTTACAAACTCTCTCAACACGAACACCAACTTATTGTACTTCCTCATTTCCGCGTTAACATCTCTTTTCCAACAACATGGAAATGTCATTAGGCAAACCTGCTCAAACGTTGAGATTTATTGCCCCAGTGGGGGTCACAGCCTTAGGTTAATGACTAACACACACAAAATAGATTTACGGATATATGCTGCCTTTTAAATGCATCGTAATTGCTATATTTTTTGTGTGCATTGGTACTCTTAATTTACATGTTTAATAGTAAAAGTGGAGAAGGTCATAGCAGTCTTGAGACCTCCATTTGAAGCCTACAGCACTCCTAAGAAAGACAAATAGCTCTGGTGTGAAATCATTTACTTCGTGTCGTGTCTTGCCCAAAGGGGATTACACTTACTGTTCCAAAGGTACAAGACTGACAAAGTGTAAAATCTGGATCAGATTAAGGCAGGCACACACACACACACACCAAGATGGAGATGAAGAGGGAAAATTAAGGACAGGGGAGGGTACGGACAAGCTGTGGGAACACACTGCTGAATAATTACCAGTGACATCAGAATAGTTTTCTTTAGCTCTGTGAAGTGGCAGGCCTCATTTGTACAGCTTGGGCCTCTGTCACTCTGAGGCCCAAGAGTGACAGAAAGTGAGTGTGCATGGGGTAAAGTCAATAGAAATTACTGTTCTTTGGGACTTCTTGTGGAATGTTTGCTCTGTTACATTTAAATAGTAACCATCAAGTAGTAGTTTGTATTTGAACATCATTAAATGCTTTTTTCAATGTGTGACACTATCAGCCTTGTCTGCCCCAGGGAGTCATTTCTCTCTAAGTGGACGCTTCAAAAACAGGAAACAGCTTTAAATCTTGCTGGAGCACAAAGAAGGATCAGGCCTACTGGCTTCATACAATACTGCATCCCCTCATCCTCCACACTCCCCTGAAAAACACGCCCAGAACACACTCACTGTCACACCTGAGCCCCTTTGAATAGACACAGTTCAGCACGCTGACAAGAGGGGACAATAGAGGCAAAATGCTGCTTGACAAAAAGAGAATCTACCTGTCTGAACACATCAGCCTCTGTTTGCTGCGATGACTTCAGATGATATCAGGTTCTCATACAGGCACAGCGGCCTTTTCACAAAAACATGGAACGGAAAATTATGGTAAAACACAAAGTTGTTTACCCATAGACTGATGTGTTGTGCATATAAACAAAAGTATAATCTAAAAATAAAATATAATAGCCAAAGTAAACCATACACATGATACACAGCATAGTTTTGAAATAAAATATATTTATTGGTAAAAGGTCATATGGATGAATAAAAAGAAAAGAATACATAAAGTTGTTTTCAGTTGTCAGGGGGGAAGGTTAACCAGAGAAGACAGAGAGGTATGCCTGAAGGTTGTTGGAGGTCTGAAGATGGGGGATTTCCATCCTGAGGTGTGACCGATGGACATTTCTGGAGTCGTAGACATGGTTTGAAAACGACTGTGGAAAGAAAACAAAGTTATGACAAATATTTATCCAACAAAAAACACTAATTATGAAAGTTCATCAGAAAATAATGAGTTGCTTTGTAACACAACAAACCGAACAGAGGTTGAACTGGCAGAATGGTTAGTCAACATGTGTTGATTGGAGATTCTGTGAGGTATTGTTCCTGTGTAATAAAATAAATGTTAAAACACAAATGTTGCAAAAAGGTCTGGACATGGAGGATCATACCCATCTGTCCATCCGCTGAAGGGCTGTTTAAGGTCAGTCTTGGCTAAAAAAAATATATATATATACATTTATTCCATTAGGGGATTCTGTCACTTATATGGGTAGATGACTACACAAAATTATGTATAAAACATTAACATTTAACATAACTTACTCTCCTGAACAAACTTGTTTCATCGATATCCATGTTTTCATTCCTGTTGACAGACAAAAAGCAAGAGTACAAACTGGAACACACCGTGAGGGATAAAAAGCTGATATTCTTATCAATTATTTGTTCCTAGAACTTCTAGTGAAGAAAAAGCAACAGAAATATAAAATGGCCATAATTAATAAATGTACCACTTTTTCCCCTTTTGTTTTTTCAAAATACCCTTGTCATCTAATTGCTTTTACAATAGTTGACATCTCACAAATTGTGGCCAGAACAATATTTGAAATAGTTGATGCCTAAAGTATTAGACTCAGGAGGGGCCACCAAGAGGAACAAGAAACAAGACCTCATCGAAAAGTGATTAATAATTGCAAAGTACATTTTCTACTCACAGATTTGCAGAGGATGAGTGACGTGAAAATGGTAGAGGAGAATTTGAAGGGATGTGAATGGCTAGGAGTAATCACATCACAAACAGTCAAGGAATATGAAATAATGTATGTAACAAAGTCTGGATTATAGAGTAAAGGATGTACTACCAGGTTCATTTCTATGGGGTGTTCGAGAAGTGTGGCTCTTCTGAGCGATTGAAGCTTTGACACTGAGAAAATAGACAACTTAATATAGACATGTGTCTAAGTAAAGAATATAAACATGTGTTCATATATAAGAATAAATAAGTTATATTATAGAAGAGACTGTTGATCTACTACTTCATACAACTTCTTTCTGAAAACGTTGGACCTTTTTTTTTGTGAGTCAAAAGTGTGATAAGAGTGACACCTAGTGCATACTATATGATCATACATCAGGGGCTGCATCCATTTAAGCCACTACACACCTATATCAACCTGTTTCATTACCTTTGATGTTGAAAAGAGTTCTCCAAACGTTTGATATAAGCACTCTGTTCATTAAGCTTCCTATAAAAACAAATACAATGTTAATTTTATTTAGGTAAAATTATGGATTAAATTAATGAGACATACTTCATCATTTGCTGCATTTCTTGTTTCATTTTGAACAGGGTCTGTTCAAGTTTTTCGTTCTAACATCAAAAAAAGTTTCAAAATTTATATGCAACAAGGAAAACAAAGCATATCTCAATGAAGCAAGCCCCTTACCTTTTGCTGATAATAAGCGAGTAGTCTTTTCTGATGTTTTGCTTGGAACGTGATAACCTGGAGCATAGAAATAAATATTACACAAACAAAATAATAACCATATAAATGCAACAAACATTTTATTTCTGTCAGTTACCTTGCTGATTTCTGTGAAGTGCTTGCTGGCAACAGAAGGGATATCAGAAAACATTGCTTTTACCTCAGAGCTGCTCTAAAGAAACAAACAAAATGGTAAATGACAGTAAAGTATTTAACTTACAAAATAAAAACAACTTACCTAAATAATAAGTATAATAAGAAACAAGATTAGGGCTGTAACTAACAATTAATTTGATAAGCAATTAATCATCTACCCATTAAACTTTTTGATTCGTTGATTCATTGTTTAGAACGCAAACACCATTTTTTATTTGAAATGCATCCAAACTGTTTATAAATACATATTAGACATTTACAAAATTCCTGATATTTTCAATGGAGAAATAGCCCTGTTAGAGTCTTAAAATTACATTCCACAGCATATAGTGATAATCAAAGCATTGTTACAAACATATATTACTTATATAACAATTCAAGAGAAATGATGTGATCCTCACTTTGTCAGAAAGAGGGGACACTTGGCATTTTGCACTGCATATAAGACAGGTTCCTTGGGTACCTAAAGAGGAGGGACATTTCAGCAGCATTCAGACAGCAGTATTGTGCCTAATATATGCAATAAATTATGTGAACAATCAAAGCCAGATTTACAGAGGGTTACAATAATAAAAGGGTATAAATGGCTGCCAATGATTATATGTACTGACACAGAAAGGCCAATAGATGTCCCTCTTTGATTATAAGCTTTACACAGGCTGAATTTGTTTTTGGCTTGTAACTAACGCTAGGTCTGTTTTCTCAGCGTAGCACACAATGAACTACAGTTACCTTTCTGAAAACAAACATTGCATATAAGATGTCCACATGTTGTTACGGCAAGTTTGCGGTCAGAACCCGGAGAATGGAAGCACAAATTACAACAGATCCACCAAGACATCTGAACACCTGCAATTAACAAAATACAGTCTACTACTGTGTGTGAACAAAGTAATCGGGAAGGTAAATGTTGATATTTGAAAACACTTACATACAACGTATAGAACTTGTACAATAGTAGTTACCACCCCTCCTTACCGCACGTGGAAGACAGCTTAGGTTTACTGGTTATCGCGATA
>JAPMNZ010928469.1:0-11722 GCA_029875035.1 Pomatoschistus microps | reverse complement strand
TACGCATTTGATGCATTTTGATGTGATAATATGTCATAGTCAGACAACCACACAAACAAAAAAAGGATGAGACTGAGAGATTTTTCCACCCTTATATTGTAGTTCCGGTGTTCAAAAGTGTCTTTGTGATATATATTTTTACATATTTTTTTCTAAATAGATATTTAATTCTTAGTCACTTCTATGACCAGCAGTGGCTTAAACTGATTTTCTTCCCTGACCACATTCGATGACCTCTCAGTGCCCCGTCTTGGTCAGAACTTGACCTGTTGGCGGTTTCCTCACTTACAAAACCACCTTGTTAAAGTAACAGCCTAAATATTTAACGGAGTGGGCAGTGGATGTGCTCAGGAGCCTGACACTCGACCACATCAGATAGTCTCCCTGACAGGACACCAGACACCGCCCGAACAATATCTGTATTTAGCATCAGTTACACTCGGCCCGGGCAATTAGTCAGTGAGGAGCAGCTGGCCAGAGGTATACAACACATACACTGCCTTTTAGCTTTCATACATTGATTTCAGTTTGTATGATACATGAGGGACAAAAGACACACAGTTCATGGCCAATAGAAAAGCAATATGTTTTCTACCACAAATTATTTTTATCCATCTATCCATAAAGTTCCTCGCTCTGTATTTCTACATCCATTTATTGTACAGCTCCTCACAGCTGATGATACGTACTTAATTTTGCATTTGGAGCACTACGCTGGTTTTAAAGGCACTGCATTAAACTGGTTCAGGCCCTATCTTGGTGACAGGTGTTATTCTGTCCACTTTGGGCCCTAAAAGTCTGGCCTGGCACCCCTCAATTGTGGTGTTCCACAGGGCTCCGTTTTTTATGCTGCCACTTGGCGATATTCTAAAGACACACAATGTCTCCTTTCATGCTTATGCTGATGACCTGAAGATCTACCTGCCTTTAAATCCCAATTACAACACTGCTAGATTGTCCAAATTTGGCCCAACATTTTTTTTATTCTCAACGAGAGTAAAACTGAAATAGTTGTTTTTAGCTCCAGCCTCCCTGTGGAGCTCACTGATGCACTTGGTGCACTCTCTGCTCATGTCCATTCCTCTGCTAGAAACTTAGGAGTTATTTTGATAGCACCTTCAGGATGGACAAGCAAATTAATTCAGTAATCAAAGCCAGCTTTTATCAGCTCCGGGTCTTGAGCAAAGTGAAGGCCTACATCCCACCGACTGACTTTGAGCGTGTTATCCACCTTTTTATTTAATCTAGATTAGATTGTTGTATTGTGGTCTGGACCTCGGCTCATTAAAGCGCCTTCAGCAGGTGCAGAATGCTGCTGCTCGCTTACTCACAGGGACATGTAAGAGAGAGCACATCACCCCTGTGCTGGCCTCACTTCACTGGCTCCCTGTTACTTTCAGTTACAGTTCAAGATTAGTTTTAAATCTAATCTTGAAAGATGTGTTATAGAAATCTTATATATAGTAAAGCAATTTTGAATTAACATCGAATAGTTCTAAGAGTAAGTTGTTAACTAATCCCCAATTCTTTATTCAAATACAGCCCATATAATCTGTTGTCCTGTTGGATGGGAAACAATTTTCAGCATGTCTTCTGCCATATCTGTGTCTAAGAACAATTTGATCTGGACAGAGAAGATTGTTTTTATATCTCAGAGTTGTAGTAGAGATAATCCTTGAACCACACAGCCCAATGATGACTTCATTGTTTTATGTCTAGAGTAGATATGTCTTTTGTTTACTCTTGTCTATTTAGTGCCTGGTCATTTCCTGATTCAGGGCAGACGGTTTCAGACTGCTGGCAGGTGTTGTGGTCAACGTGGTCCTTTTTCATTGTATATGTGCACATTCACTAATGAATAAACTGACACTTTGATTGTATTACAGCCCTTGGTTGTTTATATTATTTATGCTCTCGGCCTGTGCACAAATTCCACAACAGATGCATCTAGAGTAGGACGGAGATTTGTCATTTGCTTTACATTTGCAGGAGATATTCAGACAATTCCCAAAATATACTCCCGCTTTATTGTCTCTATTCCACTATTTTGTAAGAAAATAAGTTAATCTTATATTGAGTTAATATTTTCATGGTTTGAAGGAGAACAAACCATCAAACAGACGTCTGGGTGCACTTGTTGGTCTGGAGGACTGGAACAATTACAGCTCATTTGGCTCAAAAATACTTTATTTGTGGATGTAAGATGTGTGAAAATATAAAATAATCCATAAATAAAGAAATAAATACATAAATAAGTTACAAAGGAAGATTAGAATTCTGTTTTTGACAGCTGCCATAGTTAAGATTTGTCATCTGCCCTTCACCACAATTTCGAACTCTTTGCAATGCTGTGATGTCACATGAACACAGCCCTACACAATTACATGAACATGCAGCTTTTTCCAGATCATCCTGCTTAATATGCAACCTTTTTATCCTTTACCTGGCATGAACCTCTCATTGACAGTGGTTGTGTAAGTTTGAGTTCTCCTTGCCAAAATGCCTTCTTATCCCAAAGTGCATTAAGTAAACCCCACAGGTTCCTCCAGCCTGGCCTCGCTCTCCCACACCAGAAGTTTCTCAATTAGTGCACATTAGCGGCGGCCTTATCTAGTCTGGCCGGTGTTTGACGTTCTTGTGTGTGGGCCGGTCTGTTGCGGATTAAAATGAGCGCGCCCAATAAGCTAAGATGCAGAGTTATTGCTCCCCTTGCCATTTGGACAGAAGGTTTATCCCCGCGCGGCTAAGCTTCCTACGGCTGAGGATTGCACCGGGGCTCCTCCACCTGCTCCGACATGGTCATGGCGGCCTGACTGACAGAGCAGCATGGCACAGTGAGGCGAGGAGGAAGACGCGCTGGACATGGCCTTCAGGAGATCTCCCTCGTCTGGACTCATGGGTAAGTGGGATGTTTATTTCTTTTTAAAACGTCTTGTGTATGTGTGTTTACATTGTGTTTTTAACTGGTTTTAAATGTTGCCAATGTGAAGCCCTTTAGGTTGCATTCTGTGTGAACTGTGCTATATACATGAAAGTTGATTGATTGTTTTAGTATTTGGTTACTTCTTTGTCAGCAGATTTGTATGGTGTAGTTCAGCCTGATGGTGCTCTGCTTTTGTAAACAATGAGGTGAAGTCTCATGTGGGGACTGAGATTGCCTTCTCTCTTAGCCACACTCTAGCTTAGACACACTCTTGTTTACTGTCGGCCACTGTTGTTTGCATTTCAAAGGTATAAGATGGGGTTTTTTTCTAGCAATATACAGGCAAGTCAAGTTTATTTGTACAGCACAATTCATACACAAGGCAACTCAAGGTACTTAACAAAACAAGAAGATATACGAGAAGTCATACAAGGCATTCAAATCATAAACCATTACAGTGCATTTAAAAGTTACTATACTTCAGTTGTCTGCAAAGCTAAACGGAGCTGTGTTTAACCTGTATTTGAACATTGTCAGAGTAGAGACCTGTATCATATTTTCAGGAAGACTGCTCCAGATTTTAGCTGTGTAAACCTGAATTGCTGTCCCCCCCATGCTTAGTCCTGACCCTGGGCACCAGCGGGAGGTTAGTTCTTGTGCTCCTCTGAGCCTGAGTTGGTTCATATGGCACTAACATGTCATAACTTTGGTGTGAGACTTGTAACAAGCAGAGCTGTTTTAAAGTCTATTCTCTGAGCTCAGAAGCCGGTGCAGAGACCTGGGAACTGGACTAATATGATTGTACTGATTTTTATTTACAAAGTAGACAAAAGTTGCATCCAAAGACAGTTGCAAACTTAGCTAAAATAAGACAGCAGTGTTTGGAGTAATACAATGTAAAAATAACTACTACAATTAAATATACACCCAGTGGCCACTTTATTAGGTACACCTATCCAACTCCACTTTAACACAAATTCCTAATCAGCCAATCACATGGCAGCCACTCAATGGATTTACGGGAAGTAGACATGGTCAAGACAATCTGCTGCAGTTCAAACCGAGCATCAGAATGAGTAAGAAAGATGATTTAAGTGACTTTGAACGTGGCATGGTTGTTGGTGCCAGGTCTGAGTTTTTCCAAAAGCTTATGATCTACTGGGATTTTCAAAAACAACCATCTCTAGTGTTTACAGAGAATGGTCCGAAAAAGAGAATATATCCAGTGAGCGGCAATTCAGTGGGCACAAACCGTTGATGCCAGAGGTCAGAGGTGAATGGTCAGACTGGTTTGAGCTGATAGAAAGGCAACAGTAACTAAAAAAAAAACACTTTTTGCAACAGAGGTGTGCAATGGAGCCTCTCTGAACACAGAACACGTCAAACCTTGAGGCAGATGGGCTACAGCAGCAGAAGACTACACCAGGTGTCACTCCTGTCAGCTAAAAGCAGGAAACTGAAGCTGCAATTTGCAAAGGCTCACCGAAATTGGACAATAGAAGATTAGAAAAAGTAGCCTGGTCTGATGAGTCTCAATTTCTGCTGCTACATTCAGATGGTAGGGTCTGGGTCTGGAATTTGGAGTCAACAAACAACAACATGAAGTTATGAATCCAACCTGCCTTGTTTCAATGGTTCAGGCTGATGGTGGAGGTATAACGGTTTGAGGGATATTTTCTTGGCACTCTTTGAGTCCCTTAGAACCAATTGAACATCGTTGCCACGCCACGGCCCACCTGAGTATTGTTGCTGACCATGTCCTTTATGACCACAGTGTATCCTTCTTCTGAACGCTACTTACAGCAGGATAAACACCTTGTCATGAAGCTAAAAATCATCACAGACTGGTTTCTTGAACATGACAATAAGTTCACTGTACTTTAATGGCCTCCACAGTCACCAGATCTCAATCCAATAGAGAAACTTTGGGATGTGATGGAACAGAAGATTTGCGTCATGTATGTGCAGCCGACAAATCTGCAGAAACTGCATGTTGCTATCAAATATGGACCAAAGTCTTCGAGGAATGTGTCCAGTACCTTGTTGAATCTATGCCACAAACGATTAAGACAGTTTTGAAGCCAAAAGGGGTTCAACCCGGTATAGAGCTAGGTGTACCTAATAAAGTGACCGGTAAGTGACAAGATAGAGACATTATTGATCCCCGTAGGAGACATTCAGGTGTCTAGTGGCAGAAACACATCATCCATACAAACATGAAAAGTACATAATTCTAAAAGTTACTAACAAAATAAATAAAGTGTTAAAGTGCACATGTTTAACTCAGACAGATCTGTTGCATACTAGTAACTATAATCTAATCATAATCTGTTTCCAGTAGGTGTGTAGTAAGACATGACATATAACCATAGAAATGAAAGATCCTAGTTCAAACAATAGAGAATATGAAATCACACTTAGACCAATGCCACTCAAACACTGAGGTCAAATCTGAAGCAAAGGTAATTTAACAACAGAATTAAGGTTATAACTTTGTCGTTGGTCCATCTATGGTCTTTTAGCCAGTGCATAATCCATGTATAGCCTTGTATTCCTTTATTGCAATAGTCAAAATAGTAAAAGCATGTTTTATTAATATCACGCAGCCCTATTATAAGTGCTTTATCTCTCCCCACAATACAGATGCCGTAGACTGGACCACCCTAGAGTAAGCAGCCCATTGTGCGTGTCCAGTCAGTCTGCAGCAGTCTGAATAGAGCAGTGTGGGGCGGACGTCAACACTTCCTGCAGCGCGGGGTAGGGTTGCAGGAGATTATAATAAAGAGGCTAATTCTGGTCTGTGGGGCAGAAAGGGCAGTTTTGTCTGCAGTAAATACAATAGTTACACAATGAGGAAGACTACAATTAGGGAATACTGAAGTTTATTAGGCTCTTCTCTGCTGCTTCCTCCTCAACCTAGCAAGGGATAAAGCTGAAGAAAAAGATAAATAAAGTTGGTTTCTTGTTGGTGGATTTTTTTTCCAAATCATGTTTCAGGTTATTTTGTACAATAGAGCTTCTCTCAAATCGCTGTTGTCTGTCCTTCTTTTAGATTTAGAAATATTCACCAAAACTGGCAGCAACACTAACCGTAGAACAAACTGGAAGACCAAAGTAACACAACAGAGTATTGCAGACTGGAGGCAAATTAAACTCGTCTTTTTGACTTTGTAGAGTGAGTTCCATTCTTAAACAAAGCCTGCATCTAGACAATGATTTGGATCACCTCCAAAATTTAATCACTTCTTTGCGCACCATTCTTGAAAAAATCTCACAGGGATTGCTAACAGACAAACTAACAGGATCTGGTGATCACTTTGTCTCCAGAGCAGATTAGAATGAAGAACATTTCAGCAATGGAAATGTTAAAAGTGAAAATTTCTGTACCAGGACTTGATGTGTCAGTTAAAATGCAAGTCTGATGCAAGATTTCTGACCGGAGGTGACAACTGAGTCCGCCGGGCCCTGTTCTCCTGCAGTCAGTCAGACTTAGATCTGAGTGTAACTTTTGTATTGCTTTTTTTGTTGCTGTGTGAGTATATTTATTTTTTTCTTCAAAAATTAGAAGAAGACAGTGTATCTTAATAAGGCCAAAAGCCTCTCAAAGCCTGATCCCACAGACCTCTGAAGCTACTGAGGGAGCCAAGCTGTAGAGTTTCTTTGTACAAATCTGGTGCACATGAATAATTGGCTGTTGTCAGAGAGGATGCCCATTGGTTGGCCACAGTAGTATCTGACCACCAACCGTGTACAAAGTGAATGAATAATGCAGTGTAAAGGGTCTTTTGGTGTTCAAAAAGTGCATCATACTGTGTAATAATGGATAATATTTACCCAAAATCGATTTAAATTGAAATGTAAACTCCCAGAGCTCAGTAACCCTTTGTGTCACTCTCACCATTTTGATATTAAATAATCTGGTGTATGACCCTAGTGTGACTCGCTACACTTTGTTATAAGTCCAGATATGAGCCATAAAATAGTTGACCAATCAGATGCCTTCATTTGTGGGCAACAATCTTCATGTCACACTGTGACAGTTCGAAACACCATCGGAACAAATTCCCATTTAAAGAAATTGGCTCCTGCTCGCTTAAGTCCAACTCGGCCTCTTCCACATTGGGCAAACACTCCAGGTGGTATCAGCACTGGGTTCGTCCACTCGTGTGGTCTGTGTTTAGTGTGATTATCTTTATTCATCTAAAAGTGAACGTTTAATCTCTTTGGATATTAGGTCTAATCCCTTTCTCTTTCAACAAACATTTTAATTTTCTATGAAAATCTTACATACCCAAATAATTTACACAGTATTTTGTTTATGTAACACTACGATAAATCCAAACTCCATATTGTCAGATGTGTGCCTAACCCAAACAGTGGTCTTTGCCAGATGTGCCAGCTGCTGTTATGTGAGGACTTGGGTTCAGTCGTGTTTCAACATGTGATCTGTGGCTTAGAGGAAACAAACGCTCTCCATTGACTGTGCTGCTGTGATTAAGATTTAGTAAGTGCATATGTATCATAAGTCAATGTAGACTTGTCATAGAGATGACGAATGGCCAGATGCCACGCAGGGATTTCCTGTCCCCATAAAGACTCGGATGTATGTGGTCTGTCAGTGCACATCATGTCAACCATATCACAGTTTCCACCGCAGAATGATGGCTTTATTACTTATTTGTGATTGGATTTAACATGTTTCTGTCTCAGCTGGCCTCTCAGGTAAGCCCAGGAACAAAATGTTCACTTATTCTAATTTTTGTTACGTGTCTATGTATGAGCAGTGCATTATTTCAAAGTTTTTGAAGTGCAGACATAAAAAAGAGTCCAATTAAGCTTAATGGTTATCACAATTGCTGTTTGTATAAATAGGAAAAACAAGGTAGAATGTGTTATGAAATGTCAATTAGGCTAAAACATGTTTTGCTCGATTATGAGTCTTCTCTATAAATTGTGCTAAAAGCCTCCTTAGAGGCTGCGAGAAGCGTGGCCTTTCTGTCAGTGTAAATGAATGTTAAAACACAGAGCAACATTTGCTGTTATGTAACCAGAGGAAAGGAGAGATTGGGCCATTTGAACGACAAAAATGTTCATGTTCATGTTCATGGGGTGAACTGAAGCTCTGTCTATCTCAATAGTCTTTTATTTCGTCTTTTTGAGTAGATAAAGCCTCAGGTGCTCCTGAACCTGAAATCAAGCACTTAACCAGGTCTCTGTTATTGTTGGTGTGACAGTCTACTTTCAAACCATGAAGTTTGATTGTATTGAATATAATCCATCTCACTAGTTTTAAATGTTTTGGCCTTTGGCAAATTTTGTTATCAGCTTTAGAGAAGTCAACAATAGAGGACAACATTCCCCCAATCAATTCCCTGACAGTGACTCACAGCCCTCTTTCTCATGCAGAGACAATGTAGGCAAGGCAAGTTTATTTGTAAAGCACAATTTTATACACAAGGCAACTCAAAGTGCTGAACAAAATAAATAAATAGTAGTGACTACGATAAGATGTAGTGGTCTGAAAGTTCCCAATATTTATTTTTACAAGACTCTTTCTGTGAGGACGGACAACATGAGTTATTTAAAAGAAAAATAAATTTAGGTACCCCGCTTTAAGTATTTATGATAGATATATTTACTTATGTGACCTAGAATATCCTAGTGGCTTGAAGAGATTTCTTACTAGTGGCAAGAGCACGAAAGGCGAACTGTACTGAAGCTATGTCAAATATCCAGACCTCAGCAAAACAAAAAATAGCTCAATACAAATTTGAATGCACTGTTTGAAGAAAAACCTCAATACAAATGAGTTTAGATCATCTAGACGCTAATTTTTCAATCAATCAATCAATATGTTTATTTCAAAACCTGTACAAAACAACATAACAGAAAGCATTGAAAAAGGGTTGAATGATGTTCAGTTCAAAATTGAACTTTTGTTTCCTAAATGGTCCTGGCTATGACACATGAGGCTCCTAATTACTGATGTAAACCCCCTGCTGGGGTTTAGCTAGAATCGTTTGTAACTGGTTTCATTTGAAGAAAAATGTGTGGTGCTATTTTTGTTCAAAAAAAAATAACAATTAAAAAAAATGTATAATCTGGTTGTAAATCGTAACCTTCTTAATTGACACCTCGCTCTTTTACTGTCAAACCTTGAAATATGAATTGTACAATTTTACCCATGATCCGGGGACACATATAAAACAGGTAGATGTAATAAGTTTGTGTAGATGTAAAAAAGAAAAAAAAAACATGTGGCATAGAAAAAAAGAGATTACCGTCCTTTAAAGTGAAGTGAATATAAATAAAAACCCTCTTGCATCATAATGGTGTGGTTGGATATAAAGTGTACTCTCCGTGAACCGTCTATGAGGATATCCCACTTTGACATTGCACTCCAACACATGTCGGCATTAACCTGCTTGATATTAATGCATGAGGGATTTTCTGTTTGGCCCGTAGCTGGTTGGCGACCTCCCAGCCCCCCCCACCACCACCACCACCACCCTCTCATCCCTCCCACTCCCTCACACCGGCGGAGCCTGCAGGGCCTTTGCTGCTGTCGGAAATCCTTGTATGATGGCTTAAAGGAGATGTCCCCGTACGCCGTGATCACAGCGTTTGTGGATATGGCAATGACAGCACGATTTGTGTTGAGACAAGAGCACGCTGCGTTTCTATGGCTACAGAGAGGGGTCTGAAATAGCCGCACAAATGTTATAATGCACAATGTCAGTCTAGAAATCACACCGCAAAAGGAAAATTGTATTTGTGATATTTTAGCTCAATATGTCATATACATAAACACACTGTTTCCATTCATTTGTTTTTTACTCGCTGAAAAAAAGTTTGTGGTTATGTATTACTTATTCTACCTATTTGCAATTCGTATCCTGTATTCTTCTATTGTTGCACTTGCCTCTCACATAGATAATATTCAGGATGTAGAATTTTTATATCATGAAAATCAAGAAATCATCTTGTTCTGTCTCTCTGTTTAGGGACACACTCACACCTTTCATCATTTTACTGAACAATCTGATGGAGCACAGAGGAAGAACATGCAAACTATTGTTCTCGGTTGGCCATGAACATGTTGAATAGCCCCAAATACTACTTCTCATTTCCCCACGTTTGAACATGATGTGCTGTGGTGAACGTAATAATTCCAAATCATTATAATCAGGAGTACATAAGTGAACCGCACATTTTATTTTTATGTTCTCTCGTTGCTAAGGAAAAAGCCGTGCCGTCTACCGCCCAGGCCTTGGTGACAGTTCTGATTGACCGACACATAATTTGCACAGTGTGAACCTTGGCTCGGCAGGGCTTCTGTGCATATTCAGTCTCCAAATGGAAAGTAGCAGTAAGTGAAAATGTGGCACTTCCAATGAGACCAAACAATCCTTGCACGCTCACACAAAGGCCGTTAGTCGAGACCCATCTGCTGCATTTAGGACTGAAGAGGAGGAACTGTCGCTTTTGTCATTGGAACACATTCAGTCTGTGTTCGTCCCACAACAACATGAATCCATAACAAAGGAGCTGTTGACTTCATGATGAATGTGTGAACACGAAGTTAATTTGCCATATAACGTCTTAAGGTTGTATCCATTATTGTGTTTCAAAGCGAGAAGGTCCCGGGTCCATTCCACCTCCAGGTCTTTATGTGTGGAGTTTGCATGTCTGTGTAGGTTTCCTCTGGGTGCTACGGTGTCCTCTACCACTAAAAACATGTACAATAGATGTTTGTGAGTATGACTGTAGGACAACAGATGAAAATTAGCTACACAGATACAAACTGGTGTATTTAAAACTCCTGCTGTTCATGAATATGCACTGCCCCCTCCAAATAAACAAATAAATAGACAGATAAATAAGTAGATACTTTATTGATCCCCGTCGGAAGAATTCAGGTGTCCAGTAGCAGCAAAAATAAATATGCCACTGTATATCATAATTATCTAAAACTACATCTACTTCTTTTTATATTTGTCCAATATAATAGGTCAACACGTACTAATCATATTTGACTTTTCCGAATGCTTGAAGTGGAGTTCTTATATCTAAAATATACAATAGACATGGCAAGCAGTTCATCCTGTCAGAGATAGAGCAGAATAAGTCTAGCATTTGGGTTTGTGAGTTCTCCAGTTCCATAAAAAGTGTCTTTACCTTGAAATATAAGCACAGTAATACTGCAGATCCATAGTTATCTAATTTCCTGTACAATCTTCACCAGGTCTTAAAATGGGGTTGAAGTAAGGAGCATTTTCATCACAAATAAATCTGAATAACGAAGTGGTCACCCACAGAGAAATCCACAAAAGATGGCAGCAGATTGTATGATGCAATTAGTTATAACTTACAAGGCAAAAGTTGTCTATTTTTAGAGGCATATTAGGGCTGCATGTTGCTGGCATTATGGGCAACAGCGAACTCTTTACTCATGCAAAGCCACCACAAGGGACTCTACAAATGAGCAATGTGAACCTCAAGGTCAGTCTGTGAAAATGACTGTATTCTTCATTCCTACACTTATTATTAAACACAGCATGAGTTCAAGTGTATTGCAGTATTACTCTTACAAAGTGTTGGGTAAAATACTTTGAAAATGTATTCCATTACAGAATACTGAATACATGACCAAAAATATATTTTGTATAGTGTTCCGTACACTTTGGAAAAAATAGTAACTGTATTCCGAATACTTAAAGGAATAGTTCACCGTTTTTACATACTGACATATGTTCTTACCTTACCTTAGACTAGTTGATATGTACCTGTCTGGTCTTT
>JAPMNZ010928455.1:0-10310 GCA_029875035.1 Pomatoschistus microps | reverse complement strand
GCAAAATACAGGTAATCAGTGTAATTCATAGATCCAATTAGTTATTGTAAAAAAATACTGTAGAAACTACAGAAATTTGTTACAGTGTGACTAACCAATAATAACATATTTATAATAGGTCTGGTGACCACTGGAAGCAATACAAAAGAGCTTTGTCAGCATTCAATATAAATTACATTTTATGTATTTAATATAAATTAATATTTATTTCACAGTTTTTTGGTCATACTTTGGAAAATCCATTCTGTTGAAAGTAACCCAAATCTAAGATGTGGTTTCATGTCATTTACAGCATAGTCGAATATCTCTTTTCTTAAGTAACGGAGTAAAGTGATTGTGAGTGCTTGATCTGGTGACCTGCATTCAAAGGTCATGTGATGAGCTTAATATGAGGTAGACAGTGGGAGTGTGTGCCCTCTCCGGGCCGGGCGCCCACTGCTCCTGTGTGCGGCTGCTGACAGGGAGCCAGCCTGATTATGTGCTCATTACTCCAGCCGTCTCCCCAGGCCTGCCTCCTCACAGAGCCGCTCTGCACTAATGAGAGCGAGGAGAGGGGCACATGTGGGGCCAAGGATTACTGCCCAGGGCCCACACAACCAGGAACAAACCAGGGAGGGACTCACTACTGCGGAGGGAAGTTATGATTATTGACTTGATCACACCCCCCCAAAATATTTATATTTGACAAAAAAGTGCTATAATTCTGTGCCTGTTTCTTCTTAATTGAAAGGTTGTATTCCAAGTTTGTCCTGTCCAGTTGATAATAATCATAGATTATAGACATATGCTTTTCAGATCTATGTTGTATAGATGTAACCATTTTCTTTCTATATTTTTTTTTAACTTAAAAAAAAAACTTTAAATCTATAACTGGACACTTTAGCTTGAACTTTTGCTGATGCAGCAATCCCCCTTGTGATTACAATTCCTAAAACCCAATATAATATGATAACCTGTGTGCTGCAGGATGTAGAACATGTCAGAGTTTTGAGTGCATCAGTCAGTAGACTGATGCGTAGACCTGGCTGCCACACTGAAGATTGGGCCCATAAGGCCTCTATGCTAATCACACAGCCGCTTACTCTGGCCTGAGATCTTCAATTATTCAACAGACAGGTTTGTTTAGTATGCACTTGGTATGGGTGTTGATGGTGATATGGTAGTGCTGGTAGTGTACTGTACGGCACCAACACGCACACGACCAGCTCCCCCAAACCCCCATTTCAGCGATGTGCAGGTTTCATATGAATTATACATCAAACATGCTGCAGGCCAGGTGAGCAGGATGGCGGACCTGTCAGTGCATCACGAGTGGCCGAGTTGGACACATTCACGCACACTTGCACACACACACAAACACACACACACATGCAGACACACACACACACACACACACTCAAAACACGCACAAGGAGAGAGTAGCTTTGTAGATATGTTGCGTTTTCTGAATTGCGTTTTCTCTTCATGGAGAGTGTGTGGACCCCCCACACAGAGGTCATCGTGTGACTTGCAATACGACCTGCTCATAAGACTTTGACATTCACTCAGTCAGGAATGCTGCACTGTTCAAATGCTCTCTCAGTTGACCCAGTTTTACACACTAATTAATCGTTTAATTTTAATTGTATTCATAATAGATAAGTAGATATAATCAGAAGAAGACAAGGAGGAAGTGTCTGTTACTCAATAAACTCAAAATGCCCTGGTGTGACACACTGTGTAACCTCTCTGTCTTAATATTGTGTTTGCATCTGAAGTCATGAAGCAAGCTTAGACGGGCCTTGTCAGCATGTCATAAGTCACTTTGTCACCAAATTGTTTAAGTGAATTGAAGTGACAGGAGCTGGAGAGGCATTCCACACATGCCTTTTGTCTAGTGCCTGCTTTAACAATGGCTCTTTAACTTCGCATACGTTTAATATGAGCCTTGCTTCAGAGTGGTGTGTAGACTTTAATTCTCTCCCAGATCTCAGGCTGCTGCTAGTCCTATGAGGTTTCCTACTTTACATCAGGCAGCATTGGACAAGTGAGATCCGTCATGAAATCAAAGGCTCTGAGAAGTCTGAACTGAATACTGATCTTTGGGGCTGCAGCCCTGCTGGGCCAGTGCAGAGCCTGCTCGCTCCTTTGAGTAGAACAAGGAAACAAAAACACATTACAATAAATATAGAAATATAGAAATGGTTATTAAAATGGTTGAATATATAAAGTAAATTAAGTATTTTAAAATGCAAATGCTATGGTGACATATTATTGAGCTTTTATTCATCTCTGGAGCGCACAAATAGATTTAATAAGAATAAACTTGTTAGATTAAAGTAAAACAGTAAAACATGTTCAAACTACCTAAGTCTATCAACATGATGAACAAAGGTTACAAAGTTATTGTTGTAAGTTTTTCATCTAAACTAAGATTAGTTATTGTTGTAAAAGTTATGATGACCAATACAGCACTTAGTGATGAATGACAGCTTAAAAATCATAGGACACGCTCAGTACCCTCTCACGTCCGCTTCCTGTTGGCGTTGACAAACAAGGCTTGGATTTCGCAGCATGCCGGGCATTCTTTTCTGCCTGTCTTTCCTGAAGTTTTGAAAGACCTCTGAGCCTCCCACCCAGAATGGCCAAGCATAAAGACACACAAAGCTGTGGGGTTATTCAGTTTGTTCTAAGCTCTCTTCCCCATCGGCTGTTTGTCTAGTAATTCAATTCAGATGTGCAGGATCCAAAAACATGTTTGCTTGAATGAAATCCCCCCTCCACCCACTTTAACAGGCACTGTGCTTTACTTAGCTCTGTTCCAAGATGGACCAGGCAACGTACTGCCACCTCTGCCTTTTTAGCTTGTCATTGCACACACCTCCTCAGCCCACAGCTCTTTCAAATTCTCTTGTTTTTTAATTTGTTACATCACTGATGCATTCATAAACTATTAGAAGGGGGCAGCTTTATGTGTTGCCGCCTGCAGTATTAGCAACTTTGTATTGTTGCTATATAAATAGATTTAAATAGTATATGTATAGCTCAAACTATAAGCAAACTACCATGCAGCAGACAGATGGGGTGACATCTGCAATGAGAAGTTAAATGATAATGGAATTCACCTAATTATTATGTTTTACTTTTTATAGTAATGCTACTCCATAACTCCCTCTCTCTGTTTTCCTTATTATTCAGGCATGACCTGTGCATATGGCATCTGGTGCGAGGTGTTTCTTTATCTGTCCCATCACATAAATGTTGTTTATATTTAAAACACGGCTCATGTTCTGAGTGGTTTTCCTCGTTGCAGCCGTCACATGAAGCTGTCAGGACCAGAGCAGAAATATAACTGCTGCATGGAGCAGGTCAATGGCAGAATTGATTCGCTCATATTTGGTTTTAAGACATTTTCAGGAGCCCTCAATCATGTTTTGCTACAATGTGTCTGATTATATATTTGTAGAGAGAGGCTTTCTATATTTGTATTGTTACTTTCCACCATATGAATAATGAAAATGCATCATTTTAAATTCTCACAGAAATGTTTTCCAATATGTGCTGGCACCAAGGTCGGGAAATCTCCAGCAGCCTTCAAAGTGGTGGAAATTAGGCGCGTTGCACATGAAGTAGAACAACAAATCTACAGACGCTTAAAAATGCATGATGAATGGGAGATGCGTTTGTTTGGTGCAATCATCAGCCCAAGAGTTCGGCCAAGTCAACGGGCCCAGGGTCTTTACATCTTTAAAGTCTTAAAAGCTTTGAATTTGACCATGTTTGATGAAACATTACATTTGAAAGATTGTGGTTTTTAAATATTATGGCACCAAAATCCACAAAACTCTGAAGAACTCTGTTAGTGTAAAAATAAATAAATAAAAACGGTCTCTGATCATCCATCTGACTGTGATGATGTCAGCACAATATTCCATACTTGTTTCCAGATTCCCAGATCGCCTCAAACGTTTTTATTTTTTTATTTTATTTATTCATTTACACACCTCAAACTTTTACATGCACCGATAAATCCAGATAGTAATGGATGCTGTATATTCAGTGGAAATATTTTGACATATTTCGTTTGTTTACCTGCGATGGAGGCTCTAAATTTTTCTTAAACAGCATTAAAAGGTGTTCATTTTAACCTGACTAAACCTGGGACTACTCTTGCAATGTCACATTTACAAATATTAATGTTATTATTATGTAAATGATACATCTCTATTCCTGGTGCATTACAGAAGGTGCAAAAAGAAATATTGACAACATAAAGGCTTTATTTTGAATATTTTCTCAGGGTATTATGGATTACTCCGCGGTGTGCTGCTGACATATCTGACAAGTCTTAAGCAAAGTGTTCTCAGTAAATCCAAGTTTAACACACGCAAATATTTTCTCCGCTCGGACTGAATCAAAGAGTCTTTAGGACCAGTTTTCCCCGACGTTTGAAAGAGGAAAAGGCTGGACCCTTTTTTTAAACAAGTATCAGAAAAAGACCTATGCTAAAATTTGGAACAATCCTCAGAGCGGTGCGGCCGGAGTACAGGAGTGTGAAAGCGGACCTTGTTTCGCTGCAGACCACGTTGGAGAGGTTTGGACTGGGGGTGGGGAAGGGGATATTGAAGAAAGGTTAGCCACGAAGAACAAGACTCCTTTCTCCCCCCCATCCCTCGACCCTCCCATGTGACAAGTTGAGCCAACAAGTGCCCCATTCAGCAAGCAGCCAGGGGAAATTACTGCTGAACCCAGTGCTGCTAACGAAAGTAAAGACGCTGCCTATTATTATGATTGTCTTTGTACCTCCAGAATCAATCATTATGCAACGCAGATGGAGGACATGAGCTGCCGTCTTGATTCAAATTTATGGGCTTTAAACTTAACGCTGCACATGACAATAATCTCACTTTGAGCTCTCTGCATGGTTCTGTATGTCTCAAAAAATAGAATATTGTCAAAAAAGTACTGCAGTAATTCATGCAAAAGGCAGAGAGTATGAACACATAGAACACGGAGAGAAAAACATACTTTTCAGTTTGACCGAAGCCAGTTTTTCAAAGTCAGGCTGATCACCAATTTAAAATGACTGATCGTTATATTATTTATATTTTTGCATCACAGGTCGACTTGATACAGTAAAGTTGGTGCTAATGCACTAATTAACTTTTAGGATTTTTTTTTTTACATAATATACAAAAAAGGATATACAAGATAGTGATGGATAAGGATTGTTGTGTATTTACTCCAGATTGTAGGAAAAAAACCACTTTAAAATCAGTTGATCTCTCATCGTAGGTGATATATAATATGTAATTTTTTGAGGCACTTATTATTATAATTACAAAAATTGCAGACTATCTTTCATGTATTTTGTGCTTGGGAAATTTGACTTTCTCTTTTTTGTTGTATACATATTATAGGCAACATATGGATTGTGTTTTGTTCATATGATGTGTTATCTACAACTCAATACTCAACAAAAATATCAAGTAACGCAAAATTGTTTGTTATCAGATGTGAAAATTGATTGGATTAGTCCTTCATTGTCATTACCTTCACACTAGTGTTTTTTGTATCTAACGATTGATGTAATTAAACAACTGTATAACATGCTCTGGGCTGCTGCTCTGTATGACTTAAGGTCCTATTCTTTTCTCTTTGTGCCTGCTCTCCTTTACTGCCGTTCTCTGGAACACTTTTCTGCTGTTCGGAAGTCTCTATCCTTTGAAACCTTTAGCTTTATTTTTGAAGTCTCATTTGAACACAGGCTCTTGTACGTCAAGCTTTTATCCTCCAACCCTTGCGTCATCATTGACTTTAGGTTTAATAAGTGGATGAATACAGTGTTTTTATCATCTTCTGCTAGTAGCTAAACTTAGAACGGTTTTATCTTTTCATGATCTGGAGCTGGTGATCCATGCTTTCATCTCTTTACTGCTTGACTACTGTAATGCACTGTACGCATGAGCAGCTCCACACATTTACAATTACTCATAGTTCAAAACAATATACACAATATTAACCTCACTGCACTGCCCCTGTTCATTCTAGAGTTGATGTTATATTGTTGTTATTTGTTTTTTTTAAGTACTTAATGGACTGGCCCCTGCTTACATTTCAGATCTCGTTGTTCTTTACACTCGCTGAAATGAACCCTTTTGTCGCCAAAGTGCAGTTCTATACAGCGACCTGGCTTCCCACATACACACTTTTTCTTTTATTTATTTCTGTTATTGATTTGAGTAGTCCTCTAACTCTTCTAAAGTTTCAGGGCTCCACCTTTTGTCTGTTTCACGTCCAATTTCTGAAAAAACTCCCCCTAAAGGGTAAACATATTGCAATTCAAAACTTGGAAGTACAACAAGACGTTGAAGTACAGAAAAAGTTTGGCTTATTCACTTTTTATGTAAGGTGACCTGTGACCATCTGTCGCAGAGACATTCAGATTCCATTCTCTAATCTCAAAGGTTTTATACAATAATAATATGTATAATCCGTTGGTTGGGGTCCATTTTAGGGGTTGTAATAAAATGTGATTCATGACAGCTCCAAATGATGCGCCTAAATTGTTAGGAATTTGTGCTTACACTGCCATGAAAAAAAACATTGCTCATATTTGGCAAAATGTATCTGAATTTCAGCATGTTTCGACTGCCTTAAACAAGATTTGCCAATGGGACAAGCAAATAATCATGTTTTTAAAAGATACAAGAAATATCTCCCTTGGAATGAGAAAATAGTTCTTGAATCTTGTCCTCAAATTAAGCTAAAAATCCCTCAATTCAAGCAATTATTACTGGTATTTTTGCAGTGTATGTAGTTGTGTCTTGTACATGTATCTGTTGACTTGTGTTGGATTGGAACATCGATTATGTTCAAACGTAGCAGACAAAGATGTTCCCTTGGGAATACGAGTCAGATGTGACTTTGTGGACTTGGTGGCACTGCTGTTTTTCTGGTCTGCTCTGAACACACAGTCCTCTCCGCCACTAAATGGCTGTAATGCTCTTGGCATGTGTCTGCAAGGCTTTTTAGTGTTCCTTGGTGCGCTTCCAGATTGCATCACAGGGCTAGTCACACGATGTTTACCGTGCAGGCCATTCACTCATGACGACTCCTGTTTACTAAATGCTGATCTCTGGATCAATAGCTGACATTGAACCACGTCAAGATATTTATCAGTTCTTCTGCATACGGAGGAACAATAGTGATAAATCTGCTGTTTTTTGTGTTGTTTTTGCAGTCTAATAAAGTCCCAGTGGTCCAGCACGCTCACCACGTTCATCCACTGACGCCACTCATCACCTACAGTAACGAACACTTCTCCCCAGGGACGCCGCCTTCACACCTCTCGCCAGAAATACTAGACCCCAAAACAGGTGAGGCCTTTAAGCAAGCTTTATCAATACTATAACTATAAAAGAATGGATGCAAATTATTGGTATGACTCAAACCTGATCTCACACGTCTCATATGAGTCAGGTATGAGGCCAGCGGAAACGTGTTCGACCATAATTTAAAGTCCAACCACTAAAAATATACCAAGTGTATGGCTGAGTGGACCCTGTTTGGTTTTAGAGGTTTCTATTTTCCACAGTGAAAACCGGTTACTCTGCAGCTATGCAGCACTTTTAACTGACCACAGCCGCCTGCGACATAGAAGAACTTAAATTGTAGGATGTAGGTTATTAAAGCAGGGCTAATTAACTTCTTAAGCAAAACAGTCATAAAAACCATGAATAGTATCTGTTACACACAGTTTTATGCAGCTTTAACAGGCCTATCTCTCTTTTTCTTAAAGCATTTCTTTGTGTCTTGAAGGTATCCCCCGGACCCCACACCCATCAGAGCTCTCCCCATATTACCCTCTGTCGCCTGGAGCTGTGGGCTCTATAGCACACCCGCTAGGATGGCTCATGCCACAGTAAGTATCCACTTAACAACCAGATCCCTCTCTGGCATTGGCTTCTCACTGTGAAATATTTGCTTTTAACATTTTATGCGCATGCTTTTATAATTATTAAGTTGGCAATGATATACCAATTCACGTAATAGACTGTATATTATGTTTTAGTCCTTAACCTTTTACATGACTAAATAAAACATGTTTAGTTTGAAGCTGTGTCCTGTGTATGTAGCTGTGCTGGTAACCTGCCTGTTAACTTGATGAGTGTTTACTCCTATGGCTCAGCCCTGAGTGTCTGCTCTTGTGTCCCAGGCAGGGCCAGCACATGTACTCCATCCCTCCGGGAGGGTTTCGTCACCCGTATCCAGCACTCGCCATGAATGCCTCTATGTCCAGGTGAGGGGATCATGTTCAACAACACCCCCATCTTCCCAAAGGGAGTCATTTAATATCTGCTGCTTCTATGACAAGCTGTAATCACATTTCTCCTGCTTTTCTTCACCCTCCTTCTTAAACAATGGGTTAAACAAATAGCTGGTGTGCAGTTTTAGAGGCCTATTGTTTGCTTTGTTGAGACGTTTGTGCAACACATTTTATGGAGAAAAAAACTTAGCATATATCTTTAAGAAGGTATTTTTCTAGTCACGCCATCTTGTGAACTATGGGCTTAGCAAAACACATTTAAGCCATCTTGTTCCAACTTAAATCTCAGCATTTCATGAGCACAGTGCATAAAGATGAAAGACTTGAGAATTGATTAGGACCATTCAAAGCTTCTTCACTTCAGTCTAAACTCTGACCCCTGTCAGAACTGTACAGATTTGTATTAAGCCTTCCGGTGCTGGTATAATATTAAATATTCACAAGGTTCTTTCTGATCAATAATAGACACAGTCTGCTGCAAGTTGAAGCCATAATAATCAAATATCGACTCACTTTCACAGAATATAATTCCTATTTTCAACACAAAGTAAATTCCTCAGATATAAGAAAATTATACTTAATGATGCACTGATACAATAAACAATTAATAATATTGTTTACATTTCTTTATGAAACCTGTACATTGAAGCTCACTTTCCTGGCTTTAAAAAGTCAATAGCCTCAGCAGCCTACACATGAATGTGAGTCAATCTCAGGTCTATTGTATAAAGCCGAGCCTATCGGGCAAATACATGTTTTAAGAACGTGAACTTCAGTGTGCAGCTGTCTCTATAGTAACAACACATACTGCATTTTTGGTGAATTTTGCAAGCATGTAACTTATTGTCCATTCTTGGTCCACTACTTAAGACTAAAAAGTATTGTTTTCCTCCTCAGTTTGGTGTCCAGCCGTTTCTCCCCTCACATGGTGACCCCACCTCCGCACAGCCTGCACCAGACAGGGATACCCCACCCTGCAATCGTCTCTCCCGCCATCAAACAGGAACCAAGCAGCGACATGAGTCCTTCCATGCATGCGTACGTTCAATACAAAACAACAGTTAAACAATGCTACTGTCTTTTTCCATCGTTAATGTGCTGGTGTGGTAACATATTTTGAATCTTTTGGATTAGCAGAAAATCACCTGTGCCTCCTAAAAAAGAAGAGGACAAGAAACCACATATCAAAAAACCCCTGAATGCTTTCATGCTGTATATGAAGGAGATGAGAGCCAAAGTAGTGGCAGAGTGCACCCTGAAAGAGAGCGCTGCCATCAACCAGATCCTCGGACGGCGGGTAAATAGAAAACACATCTGCACCTCACCTCACCTCACCTGTGTGTGTGTATGTGTGTGTGTGTGTATGTGTGTGTGTGTGTGTGTGTGTGTGTGTGTGTGCGTGTGTGTGTGTGTGTGTGTGCTTGAACATCACAGCAGTAATGCATCCNTGTGTGTGTGTGTATGTGTGTGTGTGTGTGTGTGTGTGTGTGTGTGCGTGTGTGTGTGTGTGTGTGTGTGCTTGAACATCACAGCAGTAATGCATCCTCTGCTTTCGTCCACAGTGGCATTCCCTGTCCAGAGAGGAGCAAGCCAAATACTATGAGCTGGCCAGGAAAGAAAGACAGCTCCACTCTCAGCTTTACCCGGGATGGTCCGCACGCGATAACTATGTACGTTCACTGCTGCTTAAAACATTTCATTTGTTTTCCCGCCTCTGAAAACGGTTTTTAGCAAATATCCTAACTCACCTATGTTGTGTATTAAAGGGCGCCATAGCAACAACAAACCCCATTTTCTTTGCGCCAGAACAGGCCCTTTGGACCTTACTTTGGTTCATTAAATCCGACTAGGGGTGGGCAACCATTAGTTATGGGGGAAACATGGGATATCTGCATACTGTGGACTCTCGTATTTACCCATCCATCCATCCATCCATTTTCTTCCCCTTAATCCATTTCTGGGTCGGGGGGGTGGCAGTCAGAGCTCCACCCAGGACACTTAG
>JAPMNZ010928433.1:0-15659 GCA_029875035.1 Pomatoschistus microps | reverse complement strand
CATTTGACCAATTGAAATGCGCTAAGGCTTCATGCATCAATTAAACGGCTAAGATATGTTAAGGGTCACAGCCTGTAGGGCACACTAACTGTTCTTCTCAAGAGGAAAGAAACATATAGCCTGCAAACCTTTATTAAAATGATCAAATTGACACAGTTCAAATCACAAATAACACTGACCATGTTCAAGAATGCTGTTTCAGTTGGAAGGTGGAAACCAATAGCTTGGCTCTGCCAGACCCGTTTAGTTCCGCCATGCTCCACCAATGGGTCTGGCGAGCCGCGAGAGTCAGGCTAAACCAATACATCTCTTTACCTTATGTCTCAGAGTACTCGACCAACAAAATTATTATTATTTTTAAAATAAAAAATACATGTTGGGACTAGATACTTTTACAAGAAAATAATTCTTAGAGTTGATTGGCCCTGACATTAGCTCTACTTTTGACAGATACCAAATTTATTTGATAATTAAATAGGCTAAATTTAACTAAATATTTTGTAACCCTGAAAGTACAAGTCCTTGGAATCCTTCTTTTACAAATGTTAAGAGCAAGAACTGAGCCACCTTCAGATCAGAGGACACACATCATGCTGATGTACTGCTGCCCTTGAAATATTTGCAACATTGCAGGTTTAGCAGTATCATGGCTGGCAGCAGCAGTAGCCTCACCCTAGCGTTGTCGCCAGAGGTTCAAAACTAGAGAGACTCCCTTTTATCTGAGAGGAGTTATTATGAGGACTAATGCTAAGTATATCAGTTAGAGTTGATCTTTGGAAGGTCTGGATGATATGCTAAAAAAGCCACATCAATAAAGGGTTTCAAGAAAATTTTATGAGCGAATATAGAGAAATAGAGTGATCTACAAATCAAGTTCCATCTTTTCAGGTCTATACAGCATTGTACAGGATCCTATTTAAATTATTATACATAGACCTATACATGTTTTATAAATTTATCTTGTATCCACACATTTTTTTAAATTTACTTTGTTCTTTAAGCTGGATTCTGCTGTTTTGCAGTTTCTTGGCTTTTCTAAGATGCAGTGATATAGAGTTAGGTCCGACAAGTGTTTCACTTCAGCCTAAACCCTTTAAGTCACTGCCTTGTGTTTTTAGAATATGAAATGATCCGTATCATCTCTTCCAGATTGTGCAATGACTGAAAAATAAACTACTACCACTAAATGCTTTTTGCGTCTTACATTCTGTGTTTACCATTACAACTTTTCTACACAACTAATTTCCGCATATTTTAGTCTCTTACACAATATTGAGAAACCTGTTCCTTACAGAATTAGCAAAATATGATTACATGTAGGTGACCATTTATCCCCCTTGTACAAAGTGCTTTATGTTACAACGTGGGTGATGTATGATGCAAATACATGTGTTTGTGGTGGTATGTTCAATTCACACCTACCACCACTTCTGCTATAAATGTTGGTCTTGATAAAGAAGCATAATGATAGACACTTGGTGTCCACTCCACCAAGCTTGTACAGTTAGCCCAGGGCGAGTGTGGGCTAACTGTACACATAGTTAAACTGAAAATGTTTATCATACCTTTGCACAGGGGGAGCCAATAATGGAAATTGGTTGATAGTGACACCTCAATACATGGTTGAAAGCATATACTGACAGTAGCTCAGTTGGTAGAACATTGGTGGGTTTGAGCCCACCACAAGACTTTCTCCACCGACTCCCACTGATTTCTGCTGTCGTTGTGTCCTTGGCAAGACACTTCACCTCTGGGAACACCAGATACCACAATGGGGCGGCTGCGGCTGTAAAGTGCCAAACTGCCGTTGTGTCCTTAGGCAGGACACTTCACCCTCATTGCCAAGATTGAGTTTGTGTGCGTGTGAATGGTTGGTGGTGGTCAGAGGGGCCGATGGTGCATACTGGTACAGCTGTGGCTACAATATCACCACAATGTATGGAGTGAATGAATAATGACATGTGGATTGTCTTTGAGTGTCCAAAAAAGCGCTATATAAAACCAATGCATCATTATTCCATCCATCCATCTTCTTCCCCTTAATCCATTTCTGGGTCGGGGGGGTGACAGTCAGAGCTGCACCCAGTTCACATAGCACCAGCCCCTCACTGATCCTCCTGCAGGTGGTGAATCCACAGGAGCTGAGATCTTTCAGCGAGGGCTTCGGGCAAGGTGGGGTTAAGTGTCTTGCCCAAGGACACAACGACAGCAGTCATCAGTGGGAGTCGTGAAGTAGGTCTTTCCGTGGGCTCGAACCCACAACCTTCAGGCTCAAAGGCCAATGCACTACCAACTGAGCTACCCGCCCCCTATGCATAATTATTATTATTATTATTGTTATTATTATTATTATTATTATTATATTGTCCGCAACAAGTTAAACGTTAATTCTTCAGTTCAAATTGCAAAACATTTCATTTCAATTTTAATTTACATTTTCATCATTGAGCGTATGCTCAATACATCTCAAGTCACCTCAATTCTCTCCACATCACACACTTATGAGATACATGAACATATCTAACAACTCTTGATGACTGCACACGGCTCCGATAAGCAAAGCAGCTATTTTAAAGAATTCACAGAACAAATAGTGTTAAAATGATTTACATCTTGATCCTCTATGCCAGGGGTCTCCAACCTGTAGCTCGGAAGCCACCAGTAGCTCGCCAAAGGATTTAGAAATGAACAAATCAAATAATATACCTAATATTTCAGATTGTATAATTCATTATCATTATTTATTATTGTAAATGTACTTACTTTGTAGCAATAGTAACACATATACGATGCTAAATAATGACTGTACCCAATATCAGGCTCGTTCTCGCCAATATATCACCATTTATTTCCCAGGGCCGCTTTCTGCCTTTATCGTCCAGGAGTAGCTCTCTGGGTGAAAATTGTTGGACAGCGTTTTTAAGAAAAGAAAAAAAGATATACCAAATTCATAGCAAGAAAGCTTACGTGGGCTAGTGTTATTAGAAAAAGGAAATCATACTATAATCGTACATCCATGAAAAAAGACGCAAGTTCAACACATTCTGCCTGAAAAACTACATTACCCTACACTCCTTGCGTGGAAGTCCTTCTCTCGGCGCGTGCCCTCTGCTCGTGGGGGTGGGAATAGCAGCACTGGTTGTGCGGCCGTGGGCCTTGGCATTGGTCTGAGGTAAGTTGTACTTAGTAGTTGTTTAAAGATTTAGTCTGCAATAGAGTGAATGGAAATGCTTACATAAAATGTCAGGGATTTTGTAGATTGTTTGATGGGCGGTAGTTACGCTGCATAGGTTGAAATATGAACTGCTGGTGTTGTGTTGACTAAAACATCGGGCACGCCTATGGAGGGTAGCTGCACAAGGCTCTACAACTATCATGGGCCTGTAGACGTATCAACACTTGAAGGAGACGAGATATTTTTAGCAACCACTGAACAGCCTGTGCCACGGGACAATCAGGCTCAACAAGTCACGAAAGATTGTTTTTCTGTTGCCAAAAAGGCTAGCAATACATTTTGTATTAGTTAGCTGTTAATGCTAGCAACAATAGCAAACAAAATCACACATCACACCAGCGATTGACATACGGTATGCCCTTTCTAAATTACTCAATACTGAGCAATAATCTATTTGCCCATATAATATCTCCTATAATACCTCTATTTTAGTAACATTGTAATAGCCCTGCTTGAATCCTTCTAGACGATTCGACATCAAGTTGTGTGAAAGCGCATGACCGGTGCTGTCAGTGTTCCTCTGGCAGCTATAATTTGCTCAGCAAAACATTCCTGATTTAAGCTAATGGGCTAAATGTTATGATTGAGTGTTTATATGAAAAGTTCACAAGATGAAAGTAACGGCTCATTGACTTCTCTCTTGTTAACTTTTCATAAATGCATAATTGGACATTGCTTTGTAAATGTCTATTATTTATCTAATCAAATGGAGTTGAATGTTATTGAAATCAAATTTACACACAATATTTATAACTGTCAATATCTTTATATCTTTGCCTCAGTGTTTTGTAGGGCTAAACAAGATGGTGGAACCGCCTGTGTGGGTTCAGATAGGATCCTCCTTTGTGACCCACTACTATCAGGTGTTTGATACTGACAGATCACGACTTGGAAATCTTTATGTTAGTGTGATATTCTATTTTACTAATGTATAACTGGTTTCTTTAATCTATCTCTAAATTTCTTTGTATTAATATTCTCACAGACCGATGCATCATGCCTTACGTGGGAAGGACAGCAGTTCCAAGGGAAAATGGAAATTGTTAGGAAACTTACAGTGAGTTTATTCTGATGTAATTTCTTGTGGACATATTCAGTTATAAATGAAATTTGTAGGATGTGTTGTGTTGTGCTGTATTATAAAATATGTAATATTTATTCTGGTGTCTGGAAATAGAAAAGGGAAAGGGGACTTTTTGTTATCTTTTACTTCTGCACTTTTTCATGTAATTGTAGCATTTAATGTAAAACGCATGTTTATTTACTATTTCTGCTTACAATTATCAAGTTGATGAAAAATAAATAAATTTTCTGTCAGGTAAAAGTCAGCAAACATGCGATACAGTAATAGTGTTATTGTTTTTGTTTCCAGAGTCTCCCTTTCACAAAGATAGCCCATAGTGTAACAGCACAAGACCACCAACCAACCCCTGACTCGTGTATAATGAGCATGGTCATAGGACAACTAAAAGTGAGTGTCTCTTAAAAAAAAAAAACAACTCAAACAACTAGATACACTGCTGCTGGGCACCGCCACCTCGGATGTCCGGAAGAGTCACAATTTAGCCATTTATGGGAAGAATCTCTTGTTTATTAAATTGTGACTACTCTATAGCTACAATAGGGCTATAGGCTCTATTGTAGCTATAGAGATAACTTCAGTTGAGCCTCTGGGCAAGTGTCAAGTATATTCATGGCTAAGGTAGACTCATTAAGATAAAACGGGTGGAAAAAACATGTTTTTTGTGGGGTTGTATTTAACAATATCCAGAGATGTAAGTTATTACGGTTTGTACACACTATACGCAAATATCTGCTGTCAAATTCAAATGCAAACATAGCATGTGTAATGCTATTTTTTCTTCTGTGTGGATTGCAGGCGGACGATGACCTTATTCTCGCCTTCCAACAGACGTTCATGTTGAAGAATGTAAACGGATCATGGATCTGCGCTAATGATATGTTCAGACTGGCTATTCACAATTTTGGCTAATCTCCCACTTTTTGGTGGGCAGGGGCAGCCATAGTGTGGTACACTGGGGTGATGGATTGGGTGGGAGGAAATGAGATTGAAACATGCTTTCCTATACCTACATCTCAATTATGCCCATGCGACAGACACATCTACAGGATTCTGTATGTCAATCATCACAGCGGGTTTTAAGACCATGTGTTTGCTTATCAAGTCGCCCGGCCACTCGGATAACCCTATCGAACACTGCACTGATCTGCATGAAGCTGGGAGCCCATCATTACATCTACACTCAAGCCACCACATTGGGGAATGCTTACCAACATGTTAACTCATCTTTGCTCTGATCTTTACTTAACCAATTCAGGTGTTTACTGCACTGTTCACAACTCTTCAATGCTTGACTGTTGTCGACTGGTTTGTTGCTCCATGTACAGGCTTGGTTCATTCAGTTTTGTGTCGTAATTGTTTTTAGATGCCACACATTATATTTAGCTTGCCTTAGCTGTTTAAAATTAGTTATTTTTTCCACTACTGTTGCCAAGGTTCATTACTTGTTGCCCGGTTTTGCTCATGCAAACCAAAGAAGCACAGGACAAAGTTACTGTGTAAAAGGCTGTTATACAATATTTGTTTCTCTTCTCCTTTTTCATACAGATGTCAAGCAGTTAAATTGGATTGCATCCACAATTCACAATAAACCTGGACTTTTTCTTACGTGTTTCCAATACTGTCAGTATTTTCAAGCGGTTTGATAAGATTCCAAACAGGCCAGCTGCATTTATATATTTTGTGTTGTACTCCGCCCCGGTTGAACAAAAATACAACATTATGGTCTGTCCATATTTAATTTATTGGAGTTATTGATAGTTGGAAAACATTGTCAGCTTCTTACTTCTGTTTCCAATGTGAGGGTCTCTAATCTCTAAAATCTTTATATATAAAAAATAAAACATGAAAAAAGAATGAATATACAACAAATATAAGTATAACAAAGTATAAACAATGTAACTATTTACCAGGCATCGTTTAGTGCCAGCATTTGGTTTATTACACACAAGTCATGACAATGCAACTTTATTAAACTGCTAAAACCGAGGATTTTTATGTTTAATAAGTTTGCCAGAAGCAGGGAAATTATAGAGGTATAAAATGTTTATACACTGACTACAAGTATAAAGTACTGGCCTAAGTTACACATTTTTAAAGTATAAACTTGTGAAGAACTAGTCTTTATGTTTGCTTCTTGTGGATAATGCAATTATCAACTACTTATTGTGATTAAAAAACTAAGGTCTAAAAAGCTGCATACTTGGATACTAGTAATCCATTGAATCTTATCTATGGAAATCCTGGCCGGGCAAATTCGTTTTATTTTCAACGATTCAAGATGTAGGCCAATCATCACCTAATGTTTAATGTTTATTATTATTTATATACCGCCTTTTCACTCTAACTAGAGTCTCAAAGCGGTTTACAATTGTCTAACGCTCAACCCTATCTCAATGACACTCTGGAAGTATCCATGAGAAGTTACCTTGCATTTATATGCAAACCAATACTACTTCCTGGTTAAATAAAGGTTAAATAAATAAAATAAATAAATCAAATACGTTTTAATTTATTAAAATACTACTTTAACGACACAAATTACGACACATTTTATTACAGTCCACATTTGACTAGAGTTGTGCACATTTTAAAATTATAAAAAGTTAATTTCCATGGATTCATTTCTACTGCCACTTAATTTGTAAGTAAGTATAAAGGAGTAGAAAAAATGTCTTGGATCCTTACCCAACTAGGATTTCTTAGGAACTTCAGCACCTTCTGACGTTTCTCCTGTGTGAGATTAATAAAGTCTATCTCATCTTATCTCATAGAAAATTATCAATCGTGAAGTGATACTTAGTGCATTGCAAAACGCTATTTACTCTGGACTAGAAAGGAAACATTTTAGTAAACCAGAGATTCATTTTTAGCTAGGAACCAACCACATCATATGCAGGGCACAGTCGGACACGTATTTCGACGGAACGGAAGTTTAGAGGTAGCTCTGAGTGAGCTTCATGGATTTGGCGAGCTTACTGTGAAGTAAAAATACAAAACCACACACACATAAAGGCTATTATTAACTCAACCATGGCGTCCGGTTCGAATATTGACATCGAGGGTGCGACCCAGCATTTGCGGGACATCCTGAAGCTCGACCGCACCGGCCCTGGTGAGTACTGCCGCACAAAAAGCACTGCGCTGGAGGCCGACAAGAGGCTAACGGAAGCTAACATGATAAATTAGTTACGCAAAGCATATTGGTTTCAAAACGGTTAACTTTGTTGTGTATTACAACTGTCTGCGTTACACAGTATTAGTAGATAACTACACCATATTATTTGGATATCCTAATTTCAAAGTAACAAAACGTGCCTGCGTAGTTAGTTGTCCAGGCTCTGTGATGCCTCACTTACTCTTGCAATTAACAGGTTTAGAGGCATTTTGATGTATCATCTGGTGTTATGCTAACTAGATAGCAACCTAGCTTAACTAACTAGTAGAACTGGGTAAAGTTGTATTCGTTACCACGTGCTTGATTATGTCTATAATGCATTTATTACATTCTTGGGTTTACACGCCCGCTTTAGGAAAAATGTGTCAATTATTCTCGGGAACTTTATAATACAAGCATCTTCACACAATTTAAATGTGTTTATCTCAAGTGAGCCATTTGTACTTGTTTTCAGATCACCAATCTTTGGACGTCCAGAGAAAGTCCTCTTTTAACGGAGAGCTCAATGGGTTACTTGGAACTGCGGGACTTCTTGGAAATGTTGATCACTCGATCACTTCAGAACTTTCCAGGCCCATTTCTCAAGACATGAGCAGCTCGAAGGACAGTCAAATAATGTGAGCGTTGACTTTTAAAGAAATAAAACAATTATGGATCACGTTAATAACAAGACAGCATTTTAATCATGTAATTTATTTCTTAGCTGCCTTTCGGGTGATAATGACTCCACTTGTAAACCCATAACATCTGACAATGTGGAGATTGTGGCCAGCAAAGACTCAAGCATCAACAGCAAGGCTCGGGGCAGTAACAAGGTACCAACACAATCAACCTTTGCATATATTTTCACAATTTGAACATGTTAAACCTATTGACTTTTTTGTGTTTAGGTGAAGATTCAACCTGTTGCAAAGTATGACTGGGAACACAAATATTACTATGGAAGACTTATAGCTGTTTCTAACTCCTTTTTAGCTTATGCTATTAAAGGTGAGATCATGTTTTTACTTCATTGATTTAGTGCCATGTTTTACCATTTTAACAATTTCCCATTGATGTCACCTCAGGGGCGAACAACCAGGCAATGATACGTGTCTTAAGTGTTGGCTTTACTGAGCGTGTGTTACTGAAAGGATTTACTGGAGCAGTTACAGATCTGGCTTTTGCCCACCTTGACTCTTCTCTTTTGGGATGTGTTGATGAAGCTGGAAATCTTTTTGTCTGGCAACTTACCTCTGCACCCAGCAAGATCTTGTATCCTTTCCCTCATTGATTTGACTAATATACAACATATTTTTGTGTATTTTTTAATCTTAACTTGTTTTTAAAAGAGAGGAAATCATTGTTCATATTCGTCGTCCAGAAGATACTCCACTGAATCCTCATCGTCGTCTCATTTGGTGCCCATTCATATTGGATGATAATGAGGAGAATCAGGATGATATCAGTCAGACTTTGGCGCTTCTTCACGAAGATAGGGTAACTAGTTATTTCCACAAAGTGATTGAAATTTTTTCACTACTATAATATAACTACTGAATCCTAATTCTCTAAGCTTTGTCATTTCAGTCTGAGGTATGGGACATATTAGCTCTAAGAGCAAACCACAGCACTTGGCCTATTGATGCATCCGATATTACAGAAGGCTTGATTACAGTGAAGGGCCACACTCAAGTATAATCCTTTCTTTTTTTTCATACAACTATTGTTATTTGTTATTAAGGTTCACTATATATTGAACTATCATTTCAGAGAGTTAGTGAAGGCGCTCTTTCTCCAGATGGAACTGTGCTAGCAACAGCCAGTTATGATGGATATATAAAATTTTGGCAGATATACATTGAAGGTACACAGGACACACCACGGTAAGCGTACACTTTCTCTTAAACTATACATTGAAGGCAAGTTTCTCTTTTATTGTCACTGTCCCTTTGTCCAGATGTCTCCATGAACTGCGGCCTCATGGAGGTCAGCCACTTTCTTGTCTTTTGTTCTGTGACAACCATAAGAGACAAGATCCAGAGTAAGTACGCAGTATAATAGAATTTAAAGGCTGCTATTCTAACTTTCTCCTTAATTTAAAGAGATCCATTCTGGCGCTTTCTGATTACTGGAGCTGATCAAAACCAGGAGTTAAAGATGTGGTGCACAGTGTCCTGGACATGTTTACAGACTATCAGGTGTTTTTTTTTACCTGACAATTTCTTGGGATTTGCCAAAACTGGTGTTAGCTGGATATTAAACGTTAAATGATTGGTATACATTTTTAGGTTTTCCCCAGATCCCTACAACTCTGTACGTCCAAGTCTTAAGGCGAGCCTTGACCTTTCTGCAGAGTATCTTATTCTCACGGATGTGCAACGGAAGGTAGACAATAATTACATTTCTAGCTAAATAATTTTGTATACTAATTATTGCATATTGTGGGTTTGTCTTTGTCTAGGTTCTTTATGTGATGGAGTTACAGCAGGACCTTGAGAAGGGAAAGGCTAGTTTTACTGCGGTGTCAGAGTTTCTCCTCACTCACCCAGTGCTCAGTTTTGGGGTCAGAGATGTGACACAGAGTCGTCTCCAACACACTGAGGTCCTGCCAGCAGAGGAAGGAGAAGAGAGTTTGACTACAGGTGTTCTGTTCATATATATACTTTATGGTGGTGTCAAGGACTATAACAATATATATTGCAGTCTTATCTGCAAGAAATTGAAACGAGTCCTGATTGAAGTAGTTATTGAGTAGTTGTCAAAATGAACAATTAATCAACTGAAAACCACTGAAATGTTATCTTTTAATTAAACTACTGTGCACATGTGTCAACTGTGCATGCATTGGTTGACCTGTGGATGGCCACACCACCAAGTGTGGACTGCATTGTATATTGACTTCAGTGTAGTGCTTTGAGAGGCTTCAACAAGCTAATAGAGCACATTTGAAGTGTGAGGTATTGTTATCATTGAAATTCTGTAATCTTTGGTGTGTTTCATTGTAGAGGGCGCTCAAGGACCTGCAGAGTCTAAGTCCAGAATCCAGATTAAACTCTACTGCGTCCACACAAAGTACGTCTTTACACTGATCCTATGCATTTGCTGTTACTTTCTTGTTTTTAGCATATATGTTCATTAACCGGCTCTAGACCATCAGATAAATAAAACGGAAATAGTGGAGTACAAACATTCGGGTACCCAGGATAAAATGTTCTATTGTTAAGTCTTTACCTCACTTCATGGTTAATTATGCAGTTACAGATCAGGCAGAATTAATATGGCTTTTCTTCATATTCCTTTTTTAAAATTGAATTAAGCCTAACAAAAAGTTTGGGACTGAGGGCTGTCATGTCCAAAGCAGGAAATAAAATCGAGATTTAACTTTTTTACCATATCACCAGCCCTAGTTAAGAAACTTCATGCACTTATTCATATACTCATATATGTTTTTGTATGGATGGATGTGTTTCTGCTGCTGGTGACCTGAATTTCTCCTACAGCGGGATCCATAAAGTATCTATACACTGTCTTCTGACTTTGCTCAAAAATCAGCTGCAAATGGAACCTGAAGAGTCTGTGTTCGTTTGCGCTACTCGTTAGCTGAACCTGATTACAGGGACAGAAGGCACAGGGATAAATAGACCAGTTGTTTGCGGTCAAATCTGGATATACTGGATAATGATAATGGAGATGTCTTTTGAATGTTTTATTCATTGGCATTTTTCAGTTTCATTCCTCATTTCATATGAATGATTATGATCCTAATAGAATTGAACATTTATTAATGTCCTTAAACGTTCACACCACAAATCTATACAGTTTTATAATATCTTTATTGATCTAGTATGCATTTTTTCCCAGGAGCCTACAGGATGTTCAAATATTATTTCAACCAAATGTGGGTTTGAGTTGTGGAGATTTCTTGGCGCAGTCAGACTCTCAAGATGTCTTGGGTATGTTTAATCTTCTTTTGTCAATAGATTTCAATAACAATGCCTTATTTTGACATGCACTTGACATGATTTTTAGACCATTTGACAGATCAGAGCTCAGACAAGGACTCGGGGAGCGGATCTCAAACTGATTTGAGGAAAATATCTTCTCTTCCCACTTCGGCTGATTTTTTAACAAACTCAGTAGCCAAACTAATGACTCCCGATGCCTTTATGACACCAAGCACTTCAGTGAGTATACCAATTCTCATTCTGCTTCATAGAATGTAGATTGTATAATGTTCCTCTTTGTATCTGCTAGTAGTTGAGGAAGGAATTGTCTCCCTAGAGCCACATGACACTTAATATGTTCCATTATGTCTAATATGTCCAATTGCATGATCGACCGATCATGCAATAGGTGACTCGCAAAGTAAAATGCAAATCTGTTTTAATCAACACTTTAATAAACTGAAATATTGTTGAAGACATGGTTTATTTAAGATTAGCTTTATTAATCTCACAACAGGAGAAATTTACATGTCACATTTGGCATGGATAGAACACTCAGAATTGTGCAAAAAGTAAGAAATGTGCAAACATGTTATGCAGGAAATATAGAATATTATGTACAAAAGTGGCAATTAGAAGTGGCATTAAGAAGTGAATGGCTGAATAAATAAAGGTTAGTTTTTGTTTATAATCAATACAGATATAAAACAATTAGGAAATGTGATCTCTGTCATCACTGATATACATTTTGAAAGATTGGTGAACCTCTAGTTCTATCATCCATTTATATCAAATACATTTTCGGGCTGTCAGCAGATATAACTTAAAAGTTGTTTTCTAGGTTCCAGCATCACCGGGGAGTAGTGCAAGCAGTCTCACCATTGTTACAGCTATAAGCAGTAATTCAGACAGGTACTCACATTGTGATATTAGTGTAGCTTGACGTTCTGTGTGTCAGATTTGTCACACATTTGTGTGTGTCATTCTTTTACTCAGGGCATTGGATGATGTGAGCCAGAGTCCATGCAGAGTGGAGAACAGCAGCAGCAGCCTGGGCCTTTCTGTGTCCTGCAGCAGTCCAAGAGCTGCCTCTGCACTTCTTCCCTCGCTGGATGGCATTCAGGTTGCAAGAATGTACCTTCTTATCTTCATTGTTTATAGGGATCTTGGGCATCTCTAATTCTTGTCCTTGTTTTATGCAGTCTCCAAGTGGTCCTCTTGTTTTGGATGGCCCACAGGTCCTTGATCCCCCTCTTCTCCCATCCTTGGCATCACCGACCCGCGCCCGCTCTCCTGATGTCATCTCGTCTGCATCCACTGTTATGTCTCAGGACATGCCAGAGATTGCATCTCAGACTCTGCAGCTTCAGCGTGGACTTGTGTCTACCATTGACTCTTTACCTCTCTCAACACTACAGACAGACAGCATGGCTTCTGCTGCCTCCGCTCTGCACCTCCTGACCTCACCACGTTCTGCCAACAGCAGGTGTTGTATTTGTTTTATCTATGTCATGATTAACATTGAACTGGGTTTTGTATGATCTACACATTCTACCAATCTGACTGTTGTATTTTCCTTTGAAATGTTTTAATCCATTTATTGTGTGTTCTGTGACAGCTTTTTGCCCATGGAACTTGGCGGTGCTGAAAGTTCAGTTTGTGGGCCTTCAGAGGCAGAAAACAGACTAAGTCACACTCCATCTTTACTAGAGACGGTTATATCTCAGGAGAACCTGGGTGTCTGTGTAGGAGCAACAGAAGGAACTGTGGGCCACACACCCTGGCCAGCTGCCCCTGACATTACCAGAGAAACCAGAAACAGCCTTCGAGACAATGGCATAGTAGACTGGTAATGAAACACAAAATATTCTAATTTCATTCTATTGTAAAGCCAAATAATTATAACATTATGGTTTTGTTTCGCTCCGGTTGTAGTTCAAGGGAAGAGCCTAAAGATGGACACTTGACATCACCTTACCACAGACGTTCATATCATCTCACTCCAAATGATGTCCAGGATACTGTAACAGAGCAGAGGTCTGTTACCAAAATGACATTTATCACCTTCATTTGTTATTTCATTACTTGGTTTTCTGTAGTGACCCAGATGATGAGGTTGCCAGCCTGGCATCTTCTGGAAACTGTGCATCCCGTTTGTCCCACAGAATGCAGGACTGGAAGTCCTCTCCTCGGGTGTCGCCGAAATTAAAGCGGAAAATCAGGAAAGAAGACAGGTAGGGAGAATGTTACAAAAACCTGTTCATAACTTTTGGGACTGCTTGAATTACCTTAAATAACAATAAGAGAGACTAAAGTCTGAACTTTATTTTGCAGGGAACTCTCTCAGCTGCAGCAGTTTAGTCCAGGGCAGGTAGGGAGTTTTTGTCAACCAGTACCAACACAGTAAATCTGAGTTGGTACTTCTCTGTAGAAACCATGTTCTCTTTTAATTGTGGTAAATGCATGTTTAGTGCCAACCCTGTGCTGTGTGTGTTGACAGGTGAATCCTGAAGTTCAAGAGGAGTTGTTAATGCTATTGCGTAACCAGCAGAGAGATATAAGTGATCTGCGCGGACAGATTGAAGCCATGAAGAGCTCTATTACTTGTCAGATTGAGCAGTCTTTGAGCAGTTATCAGGAACAAGAGCGTATCCTTCCTTGTCTGCTGAAAACATAAATTAATGGGGATGAGATTTAGGTGTTTAAGTAGCTCTATCTTTGGTAACATTAGGAAATTGTTTTGTCATCAACCAACTGGGTGTTGTCATACCATAACTAAGCGTTGCAGAGTGCAGAGTTCAGCGGCTGTTTGTTGAAAGTCAGAATCAACAGCAACAGCTGCAGGAGCATCTGAGCCAGCACCTCAGCCAAACACTGAGCTCCTTCCTGACCAACAGGATGGACCGTGTACTGCGAGAGGAGATGAAGAAAACTGTTCCACAAAGTACGGTTCATTAAATTTAACAATCACTGTAGAAGCATTGGATATTTTAAGCATTTTTTTTTCTTTCCTTCTCTGCAGCGATCACAAAGAGTCTAGAGCCTGTTTCGAGTCAAGTGAACGCTACTATAGCGGCTAAACTTACTGCTGTGGAGGTCACACTAAAAGACAATGTGACTAAAGTGGTCAAATCAAAGGTAGGCCATTGGCACCGAGCCAGGATTTCAATCTTTATTAAGTCACTTTCCACCGCTTTTTCCCCCACAGAACACAACAGATGCGATTGGTCGAGCTGCAGCAGAGGCAATGCAAGGACCCATTCAGGCAGCTTATAAAGATGCTTTCCAGACTGTTGTGCTTCCTGTTTTTGAGAGAGGCTGTCAATCCATGTTTCAACAAATCAATGACAGTTTCAAGCAGGGCACTCACGAATGTAAGTAACATTTATTCCTCTCGAACTCTGAGATGACTGAGCACAAGGCATAGACGGGATCATAGATGTATACAATTCTAAAATGGCATGACCTTTGCGTTTGGCGCAAATGATCAGTTTATTAAGAAATTGAATTATTTTATATGCTCAATGAATATCCTCTTATGAAACACTACTTTACTTTAAAGACCCAGACAAAAAACCTGTACAATGTTTGTGTTGCTCAAAATCATCTTCAGATAGAAACAAAAAACACCCCTGCCAATTAACATTCTTTTTTGTAGACATTCAACAAGTTGAAAGTCATTTGAATAACAGAAAGCAAAGGGAGCAGGAGGCAAGGGATCCAATGATTGCTCATCTACAGCAGATGATTGACGGCTTCCGAAATTCCACTGAGCAGTTGAGCAACAGCATAACTGCGAACGTCCGGACTGAGATCCAGCACCAGGTTCAGATGATGATGGGAAAGTATGTATCATCGGCTTTTGCTTTGATCCGATTGCAAATTTAGAAGATCATTACACTACAAGTACACCTGGAATGGAATATTGTGAAACGGTTCATAAAGTGAAACTTATCCTTTAACATTATATGATTCTATAAACAGTGGGCCGATGCTCTTCTCATGGTTATCAGCAGTTCATTTTGGATATTGTAAACTGTAACAAAGTAACAACTGTGAAGTGAATATATAATTACACATTTGCATATTTTTGGGGACTGCACAACAACTTGGGAACTTTAGCCAAAATGTTTGCATTGATTTAGAGGCCGATCACAAAGTATGGCAAGACATAGTTTGTTTACGGATCCAGCTAGGGAAGGGAAATACATTTAATATATTCTATGTATTTAAAAAAAA
>JAPMNZ010928423.1:0-10109 GCA_029875035.1 Pomatoschistus microps | reverse complement strand
CTCAGAAAGGTCCTGGTCCGACCGGGATTCGAACCCAGGACCTTCTTGCTGAGAGGCGAGAGTGCTATCCACTCAGCCACCGTGCCGCGCACGGTGGCTGAGTGGTATTTGTAATAGCTTTATTGACCTTTGGTTTTAATATCACAAAAAAGTATTCTGTAGCGTTTTAGACAGTGGGGGCGGGTCCCGGCTCTGAAGTGGCCAAAATGACGGGTGCTGACATGCTGCAATACCACACCGGGACAGAGGGGTTGGACCCGGAAAGGGAATTATTCAATGCAAATGTACGTGTCTTCTGACCTCTCAAAAACATCTTTACAGGCTGGTCCGTAAGTTGGCTCTTGGCCCAAAGCTCCGTTCCACATGTGTGTCAATGCTGAGGGGAGTGAATTTTCACGGACCACTCTTGTTTACTCGCTATGATTTTTTAAAGCCGTCGATAAAATGAATTGAATGGGGCGCGTGCATGTTCGTGCATGCGCGAGCCGGCTGACGCGTGCGCAGATGCATTTTCCAGCCCTTGCGGCCATTTTAATTTGCTCCAGTAGAGGCTAATTTTTGGCCTGTTAGTTACAACGGCGGAGATAGGCGTGACTACGTCCGTTAATATATACAGTCTATGGTTTTAGAGCAGTCTAAATGAAGAGACTCACCTGCGTAAAGTGGAACAAGCAGTAAAACGACTTGTAACTTCCTGATTGAAAAGGCCATTCAGAACTCCTGCAAGAAATGTACGTTCCTTTAAGTTCTTGAAATTCTTTAAATATTTCTCATTATGTCACCTCAAGTGGCACATAGTGTATTACAAGAACGAATGAAAAAAGCTACACCAAGCTCTGCATTGAATGTACTGAAAGACAATGGCAAATTGGAACTTTTTATCCTAATTCACTAGTTCCATAATATATACTTTGCTTTAAACAAAATTGGAAAGTCTTGGATGCAAAAAGACCGTATTGATCACCCGTTTGAAGAAAAGAGCATATTTATCCTGAACAATAGTACAAAGAAAAGAGAAACTTGGTCTTTAGGATGCTCTGACTATTATACATAATTACTGTCAATCAACTGACCTTGTTGAAAATGTGCAAAGCAGTCGATGTAAATAGTCCTGGTGTGTCCTGGTGTGTTGATCGTACTGAGAAGGGTGTGAAAGTCTGCAGAGGTGATGTGAGCCCCACCCTCTGACGGTGCATAGCTGAGCCGTGCAGACACCTTTGGAGGAGCACAAATGTGAAACTATTTTAACCCTTTAGACGCCAAAGAATGATAAAATAAGATAAGATATACTTTATTAATCTCACACAGGAGATTATTTTCCCTGAGCCTCAAAATCTTTCCTTTTATTATTCCTAGTCCAAATGAGTCCAAATTGATGACATACTTTTTTTTTTTTAAATAATGTTCTCAGGGGGTTGTAGTTAGACTTTTCCCTTGTGCAAGAGAGCAAAGGCCGCGAAGTTCTTTCATTTGAATTCTTATATTTCATGTTTGTGTAAATGTTGAGAAAATCACCATTCTTTCTAAGTCAACCTTCTATGATTGCTGTCCTCATTCTGTACTTCTTTTTCCTCCACTATCAGGGAATCAAGTGTTCAATTAATCTATCAATTAAGTTTGGAGAAACCAAACCACACATCTTATTGAAGATGATGACTGATGTTGCCTGATGTTGTCAAAACTACAATAGGTTATCAGGGAAACTGGGGAGATTTTCAAATATACAGTGCATGCATGCTTGTGTAAGCATATTTTTTCAAAATTATTATTGTTTGATAATAATAACGGTGGGCACGGTGGCTGAGTGGATAGCACTCTCGCCTCTCAGCAAGAAGGTCCTGGGTTTGAATCCCGGTCGGACCAGGGCCTTTCTGAGTGGAGTTTACATGTTCTTCCCGTGTCTGCGTAGGTTTCCTCCGGGTGCTTCGGTTTCCCCTACCACTAAAAGTATCTACAATAGGTCTGATATGCGCCTCCTGTACTGGCGACAGCTCCCATCTCTGTGTGGAGTGAGAGACAAATGCCCAAAAAACAACACAATTGTAAACCACTTTGTGACTCTGATCTGTGAAAGGCGGTATATAAATAAAGATTACTTACTTTACTTACTGTTAGATAAAATTCCTTTATAATTGTGTATGTATTGGAATGGGTCTTATGTATTTCATTCCGAAAAAGAAAAATGGTCGTAGTAGCCTGTGTAGGGCACTTTTGAATCCTCTAATGCTTGACGGCTTGGATAGCATTAGAATCTGAGTTGACTGTATTTCTATAAAACTACATGTTTTTCAGCATGTAAAAAACATGCTGAAAAACATGTGAGGTAATTACATATTATGACTCTTCTTGCCACCCATTTTTGCAAATGTATTCCAATGTGGTTTTTATACTGCACATGGCAAATAAAATGAATCTGAATCTAAAGCTATTATTATACTGGAAAATAGCACAATATTCTCTGTCTATCCATGTATTCACTAATGGAAAAGGAAGTAGCATGTTTTTCCACAAAAAAGCAATGGGGTTCGAGGAAACCATAGTTTTGTTTGTGCATTAGAAGTGGACTAATCCAGTGCTGACGCACAGTGTAAGCTTAAATGCACAAGAAGCAATTTAGAGCGATCTCGAACATGCTATTTGAGTGGGAATGATATGGTAGCAGTGGCTGAGTGTCAATCAGGCTTCTAATTGGTCAGTTGTTACAGCTCATACCTGGAGTTTACTTATTCATGTAAGCGAATAGGAGCCGGAGCAAGTAGAAGCCAAACTTTGTTCATGAGCACATCCCTATTGGGCTTCATTGAGCTGTAGGTCAGTATTGTCCATCTGTATACAGTGTATGGTTTACCACTGGAAACCGCCGCGCTGGAGCTGCACAGACCTGTGTGCACAAGAGGTGAGCTGCCCCATGCCCTACTAAAATTAATGGAGTTGAATGAAATAGCTGTTGTTGGCACTTTCTTTATATTTACTTGGCAACTGCATACATTATTCTGCTAGGATCATGCCCCTGTGGATCCCCGCTCACCTTCAGGCTTTTGCAAGAGCTGTCAGGTCACTCAGTCAAATAAACAAGTGTGTAATTAAGTCCTGTGACATCTCCCCTCGCTCACCGCAGAGCCGGTTGTGTGCACGTCAGGTGATCACGGTTCAAATTCAAATCTCAGAAAAAACTTTTTGCACACACCTTTTCCCACACAGAAGACCTGACCGCGTCATACCTTCTCAACACTCCTCTACCATTGTTGCTGCAGACACTGTGCATTTGTAACTCGGGCCAAGTCCGTGACAAGCCTGAAGACTGCGGAGCTCGCCGTCTGCCGCAATGCCCGCTGTAAATAATGTTTTATTAGATAATTAAATGTATTGAAAGGGCTGAACTCTGCAACAACTTTTATCAGCTATGAATGATTTGCAAGTATAGAGGCAGCTTTCAGGCCTCCAACAGATCAAGCCTTGGATTGCTTTGTCTAGTTGTTGCTTTTCATGGGATAACCAACCTGTCGTATTTAATTTATAGAAATATAGAAACAGAATACACAATAAAAACAAAGATAAATGATGATTTTTTAAATTACTTTTGTACAATTACATTTTTTAAAATTATATTTCTCTATGCGTGTATGTCATGAAAATGTGCAGAATGTAAATGGCAGAGTCATTTACATACATTATACACATATTATGCATGCAGTGGAAAGTATAATCCTACAAGAGGAATCAAACCTCTACACATTGTTTACATTATATTCAAATGTGTTGTTTTTTAGATTGAGGTGGGGCATCACATTGTTGGGTGTTCACAGTTTAACAAGTGATTTATTATTTGGTTGTTTTTGCAGTTTTAATTTAATAACATGTTTTTTTGGCAATGGTTATGACTTTGATTTGAAATACTTGGGTGTGTTTGTGTGTTGGCAGAAGATAGATTGTCATTGTGCACAACTCCATACTCCTTTCTTGAAAAATCACTGCAGTCAAGGAGTAATACTATGATTTACTACTACCACTATAGCCGTAGCAGTTTAGCCCAGTGGCTGAATATCCTCATAACATAAGAGATCTGAGCCAGGGCAGGAAAGACTGTTATTGAAATTTAACACCAGCTCTGGCTTTTTTGAGAAAATACAGCTGTCTATTGAGCTGTACACACAACATAATGTTAATGGTAATGTGTGCGCAATAGTTATCGCCATCACTGTTTGCAGATACGCACTCAACGCTCTTTATGTCATACTTTCTATATTCGTTATATTTTCTTTTTCTGATTAGTTGTAGTGACATAGCTCAGGAGACAAATGCCTTTCATTTCATCTTTTAATAACACCATATCAGTTGTGTTTTCATCTTCACATTTAAGAATCACAGGCACGTCTTACTTATCCAGCCAACACACAACATCAACCACAGACTATTTTGTTAAGCCTGAAGAAACGATTCAATATTGATTATTGTGGAGTCTCTTGTTCGGGATGTAAGCATGAATGTTGGCCATTAAGTGGCTAAGTGCTGGCCTAATACGCTGCCAATATTGTTCATTAAGAAGATGAACAAATGCTTAAAGAACACTAAGTGGATTTACAAGCACTTCTTGGCTGTTTTCATGTGCCTCGCTGTTGGCTTCACTAAATCCATACAATGATCCAAAATGTCATAGAGAATGAGGTGGGGGGCCGCTGGCAGCTTGTCCGGCAGGTGCCTAATTGGGCCATATCTCTTTCCTCTTATACTGCAGTTATTGAAAGAACACCATACGGGGGGATAATAGGACAACAGCACTTCAGATACTGATAATAGAATTTGCTTCAGTAGAAAATTGGGCGGCACGGTGTCTGAGTAGATAGAACTCTCGCCTCTCAGCAAGAAGGTCCTGGATTCTAATCCCGGTCGGACCAGGGCCTTTCTGAGTGGAGTTTGCATGTTCTCCCTGTGTCTGCGTAGGTTTCCTCCGGGTACTCTGGTTTCCCCTACCACTAAAAACATGTACAATAGGACTGTGCATGCGCCTCCTGTACTGGCGACCCTGCTCCCATCTCTGTGTGGAGTGAGTGGACAAATGCCCAGAAATAACAATTGTAAACCGCTTTGTGACTCTGGTCTGTGAAAGGCGGTATATGAATAAAGATCACTTACTTACTTAAATAATAAGTCACTAATAATAGGTTTTTTTCTTAGCTTAAGACGTGGAGCATTACTCATCAGTCAGTATTTTGAAACAGACATAATGTGCCTTGCTCTGCTGTAAACTTGATCTAAAAACAAAGCATTAAATGAAATGAGACGTGTAACAAATAACAAACAGATTGTCCGGTAGTATATTTATTTTTCATAGGATTGTAGAAATGTTGCAATTCAACCACCACATGAAAGAGCTCCTAATGTGTTTACCCCACAACAGTTGCTCAAGCTAAGTTGGTCTGAACAAGCTGTTTAGTGGTTGAGAAGTTCAGCTGGCCTTTTCTGTTTACTTGTTTACTGTATTATTTCTTCATTCATTTGTCCACTTAAACTATTTCATATCGCAAAAGAAAACCTTTCTGGGTTAGGTTGAAGTTTAAACGTGTATTACGCATTTCCCCATTACCAAAAGATGTAGAAAATCCCATTCGGTTTCAAATTGATTCATCTCTGAAAATGTATCTTATTCTTTATCAATTTGAAGCTTAAGAGGTACATGAATCAATGTAGAAATGTGGACAGTGAAAATGTTTCCCCCGCTTGTTTATTTAGTTACATTTTAAGTCACTAATTATAAATAAAGTACCCCTTTGTACTGCACTGATGACAGGAGCCCCATTTTTGCATTTACAGCCAAGAGTTGTCATAACCTCATTTATCCGTGGCAGTTTTTTGGCAAAGGTGCTCTAATCTCACAGGAGGAAGCAAACAAGCCACCTTGACAGATGTCCAAATTACAAGTAAACAGGCTCGCGAGGGAGGCAAACAAATGACCAAGATGTACTGGGAGGGGGGAGGCAAGGGGGGTGGGGGATAGGGTTGAAGAGGGAGGGTTAGCCAGCAGCCAAACTGAAATAGCTTGTGACTCACCGTGTGTCAATGTCAGCCAGCCAGTTAGACACATATATTCATCTTTTTAAGGTGGAGTGCCACTGGGCTGAGGATGGCACTATTGGCAGAGAAAGGCCATCAATATTTAAAAAGGTCAAAAGTTTGGAGCAGAAATCGTTAGAGTCAAAGTGTGCAATTCATGTCAAATCTTCTCCTGTTCATGTTTGTGTGATGATTTCAAGATCATGAATTTCAAGATTTAAATTATAACAAATAACACAAACTTGACGGTCACAGACGTCTGGGTCTGTTTTTTAATTTCAATGGAGAATCCTATTTTTAGAATGACCCATTACTTTCACTTGCACAAGTAACATGTTCAAATGTAAGTATTTATTTTTATTTATTTACATACCGCCTTTTCACTCTAACTAGAGCCTCAAAGCGGTTTACACTTGTTATTATTGGGCACACAGAGATGGGAGGGGCCAGTACAGGAGGCACATGCCAGATCTATTGCACATATTTAGGGGTACGCAGACACGGGGAGAACATGCAAACTCCACTCAGAAAGGCCCTGGTCCAACCGGGATTCAAACCAAGGACCTTCTTGCTGAGAGGCGAGAGTGCTATGCACTCAGCCACCGTGCCGCCAAATGTGGCTAAATGAGCGCTGGTGTTTAGGGCTTGTGAACATATCAAGAGGGACATTGGAAACATTATTAGCAATTCTAACAAAGCAGAGACAAACGGAAAGCTAGGATGTCCATGAATTTAAAATGAGGAAGTGGATGGAGTAAATGCTATTATCTACCAGCTACTTCTATTAGCTACTCTTGCCTAGCTACACTTTAAATACGATTACCCATATGATTTTTCAAGGCCAATATTGATAATGAGTGAAAATATTGGTTTCAAAATGTTTGAAAGAACAAGATTCAAAACCTGGACCGAAGAAAATGTGTTTAACAAAATAAACTATAAGCCATGCATTGTAAGTTGAACTAACAAAGCTTTTCTGTTGTCCAGTGAGCTAAATTTGTTTCATTACTGTTTTGACCTGATGATGCACAATCATAAATGAGAATTAAAAAGTAGATGTTAGTCACAGAACAATGCATTTTACAATTTAAGGTTGAGGAAATCCAGTCCTTAATTTGAGGAAACCCAACAACTAATTCACCTATTTTGTCGGTATGAATATTTCTGCCAAGTCCCTTCTTGTACTTCTTATTACTTCCACATGCATTTGTTTATCTGGGTGCTGTGTCTTTAAACTGTATGCCGAGGTTTCCCCCCTAAAAGGCCATTGTTTATAAAGGTGTCACGTATAGCATTTTGGTTTTTTTATTTCAATTTTATTTTTATTGTCCCACATTCACACTCATTCACCCTGAACTATTGTACATGTTTTTAGTGGTAGGGGAAACTGGAGTACCCGGAGGAAACCTACGCAGACATGGGGAGAACATGCAAACTCCACTCAGAAAGGCCATGTTCCGACCGGGATTCAAATCCAGAACCTTCTTGCTGAGAATCGTAAGTGCCCACTGTTCCGCTTTGCTGTATATTTTCCCAAATTTGTTTTAATCTTTTCTTTCCTTTTGTAGCATTGAGTGATTGTGACCGAGCCAATAAAGTTGACATTAGCAGTTCGAGTTGATAGAGATTGTTATGTGTAGTTGAATACAAATCTTATCACAATAAAACAGCAAACAGTAGACATTTGATAATAATAGTTTAAATGTAACTGCTTTCTACATTCTCCGAGCAGCAGTTTCAAACATAGGGAGGGACATTGCTCTTTTCACATCTATGAGTTTCGGAAAGGCACTATTGGCAGACGTAGGCAGTCAGTCAGGTGCTTGTAGAGAAGACACGAGGGGAATAGATCCAGTTTATTCATGGCCGTGCTGCGGCAAAATGTCTGCTTCTTTGATTTCTTGTCTACCCTTGCCTAGCGATCAACACTTGTCCACAAACATATAGACCAAGTGGGAAACAAGCACTTTTTACACCGACTGAGTTAAAAAATAAGTTGCAAATGTCCAAATTACACTATTATATCAAAGTTTAGTGTGGTTCACCAATTAAAGATAAATACTTACTATAGCAGCAGGGGTCTCCAAATAAAACCCAGGGGCTAGTAGCTCACAGTCATCTGCCCTTCCCAGCACTATTTTTAAGCACAGGATTTAAAAATGACAAACATTTTTCTTATGAAATAGCCAAATATTTTGTGGTGAGAGTAGCTTAGTTGGTTGGGCATTGGCCTTTGAGCCTCAGGTCAGCCTGAGGTCATGGGTTCAAGCCCACCACAAGACCTTCTGCTGCTTTTGTGTCCTTGGGCAAGACACTTCACCCCACTTTGCTTGAAGCCCCTACTGAAAGACCAAGGCTATACCAATGAGCAGCCATCTTCCTGGGGACTCACCACCTGCAGAAGGATCAGTGAGAGGCTGGTGCTCTGTGTACTGGGTGGCATCTCTGGCATAGGTCAGGCATGCGCCTCCTGTTCAGCGACCTTGCTCTCATCTCTGTGTGGAGTGAGAGAAAAATGGCCACAACAATTTGTGACTCTGGTCGGTGAAAGAGGAGTTATAACCAATTCTGCTAACATGCTACCGTGATTAGCAGCGTTGTAGAGGCTAGAGGACGCCACCTGTTCGCTCCTCGTTCCGTAGTGGAAGAGCTGAATCAAGGTCAAGCTCAAGTTTTCGATTAATTTACAGATTGTAATACAACTTGCATTTAGTAATAAGCATTTTTATGAACTCATAAATAACAATATCGGGTATAGCTTCTTTAAGGAGACGAAAATGGATGGAAGGATGGATGAAATTGTGATTCATATGCACAATTATTTTAAATCATAAGATAAGATGAGATAAGATATACTTTATTGATCTCACACAGGAGAAATTTATGTGTCACATCTGGCATTGATAGAATCACTCAAGATTGTGCAACATGTTAAATGCAAGATATATTATGTACGATCAAAGAGGCAATTAAAAGTGGCATTGATCATCATTATAACTGTGTTTCACCATTATACTGATTCTCTTTTGTTTAATCACTTCAAAGTGTAGCTCTCTGCCATTTTCTTCTGGAAAATGTAGTGTGGATAAACAATTATCAAAATACTAACAATTAAGGCCATTCTATTAAACACACATTTTAAACAAGAGTTCATTTCTACAATCATCTTGTCTATTTGACATGTCTCCTACATGTTAAGTTAATTTAACACTCAGTCTGGAGGCCATTCTGACCAGGCCCTGGCGCACACAGACTGAACACCACAGAGATGAGAGCATGCAGAGGCCCACAGTACAGGACCATTACACTGCAGAGTGGAGCAGGACCCTCAGTTAATTTCCTTCGCAGCCTGGATCCACCGCAGGGTGGTTCGTCTTCAGCGCTTTTTTATCTCAGAGCTGTAGAGCACAGAGCTCAGGCCTCCGTCCCTCCACACTCCCTGCTCTCTCTCCTCTGAGCCCGGCCTGAAGCAGAGCTGCTCTTCTGGGGCTGATTGAATGTAGCCTGGTGAGACCAGAATTATTCCCCTCTGTATTTTTTTATCCAGCGGGGGATCAGTCTGGTCACCTAGTCAACGTTCGCGCCTTCCGCAAAATTAATCCGTTCACGACCAATCTGAATCGTTTATTTGCCGTGACGTGTTGTTAGCGAGCAACGTCACTCTTGTCCGCCCTTCGCTGATTGGCTCACTCCGCTGTCTGTTTTCTCAGGTTTGCTCCGCATAGGAAATTTGTTTGACGCCACGGTGATTTTTCCAGGCTAGATTGAATGGGGCACACAAATATACCAAACATCTTCATTATTCCATTTAGGTGGTTAAGTGTTATTTTCAGAAACCACATACATTGATCTCACATTCACATTCACTGGTTTTTATCTGACCAGGACATATCACCAAAGTCTGAAGTCAAAGACAAAGCAAAAATGTTATGTTTTCAGCTTTGAATCAGTAAGAATTGATGTCACAATTTCCCCCTTGGACTGCCACCTTAACGTGGTGGGGGAGTTTGAGTACTCGGGTGATCCTGGGAGCTATGCTGTCTGGGGCTTCATGCCCC
>JAPMNZ010928399.1:0-10031 GCA_029875035.1 Pomatoschistus microps | reverse complement strand
TATTTATCATTTGAATGCTATTTTGTTCAGCACTTTGAGTTGCCTTGTGTATGAAATTGTGCTATACAAATAAACTTGCCTCGCCTATTTTATGTTCTTCCTCTTTTTTGACACCTAACAGTATGTCCCAGGGCAGCTGTTGCGATAGTTTAATCACCAATGTGTATGGATTGAAAGAATAATGACATGCGAAGCGTCTTTGAGTGTCCATTATTATTACTTAGATGTTCAATACATTATACATTTTGTTTACCCTCACAGAAAGAGCCTATAGAACACAATAACACAATATTGGTGAACAACCCAGACCACACAGGCCTATCAGCATCTCACCAGAAAACACTGTATACTGTATGTTGCAATCTTCTGAGAAAAATCTATGACTCTTTGAGCTGAGTGAGTGGTTATCCCCACCTCACTTTTCAGCCTGTGAAATCTGATGTGAAGCTTTGGCAGAGGGAAAAGAAATCATGCAGCTCTGTACTAAACTATTCTAGAGCTTAGTATATGGTTTTAAACATAGATCCACATCCAGGTGAAACTCTGAAAATTAGAATGTTGTTTCAAAAGTTCTGTAATTCAGCTTAAAATATGAAACTAATACATGTCGAGCCTCTGTTTGTCATAGTTTTGATGATTATGACTTGGGTTAGGGTTGGGTGCATTTCCACAATATTGATTTGGTTTGGCGTCATTTTAATTTTTACAGAAACAATAAACATTTACCAAAAGGAGAGATGTTTTTGACCAGATTTTTGCAGAACTGCTAATTTACACCTGTACCTTTCTGGATACAAGACCATACATGATCAGGCTGAAATTGTATGTTACAATTTAACATACAAGCTATAATAAAACTACCCAGCCTCCATTCTCAACTTACTCTCCATATATTTGTTTTTCCAAGAGCCATTTTTAGTCAGGCGTGCAAATTCAAGCACATATTTCTATATATTTTATAAGCCATTTTTAGAATCTGTGAGCCATGATTATTTTATTGAATTATCAATTATCAACAAATAAAGACTTATTTCATGTCACATTGCATGTAATGTGTCTATCATATGTATCATATTGCTTTAATACATTTGTATTGTTTTTACTTTGTGCATATTTAAATGTGTTGATTTTATTTCTGTGCAGCACTTTGGAAACTTGTTTTATAAAATGTGCTATATAAATAAAGTGGATTAGATTGGATGATTGGATTTGAATTGTAAATTGATGTACAAAAGATCAAGATTCAGAGATGAAGAGATCCTTTATTCGTCCCACAGCGAGGAAATTTCTTTTGGACAATTTTGATTATTTTTCTAAAAGTTTCACCCGTATTTCTGCCTGAAAACAACGAAACCACAGCTTACCGACACTTACCTTCTCTGAAATGTACCACAACACTGCTTTTAAAAGTATGTGTTTGGGTGTTTTAGTGACTGAGCCTGTTTCCCTGCCTCTCCTGAGACCTGAGAGGCATTTGTTGACAACAGCAGAGGGGAGCTATGGTTTCTCCAGCGACCTCTTGAGATTTCATCCTGTTTTCTTCCACACATGGGTCTATAATGATCCCAAGTCATCGGATCCAAGCGCCGCTGTGAACTGCCATAGGTGTCATAAGACCTGATGCTTGTTCAATTCACTGCATGCTCTTCTGTTTGAACATATCTAAATATATCCCTGGAGATAAGCCATGCAATACCAGTTGGATGCTACAGGGGCTTTCACAACAGGCTGTTTATGAACTGGTCACCTGTTGATAAGATCTATCTGTTTTTTTTTTACTTTAGAAATATTGACATTATGATAGAGTTCACATATCAAAATAGATAAGACTAAGGTTACTTCTGTTTGCATCAGATACTGTAAATAGATAGGGAACTAGAGGGGAACAGTAACCTCCCTTGTTGGACTCATGGACCTCTATAGGCCATCATTGGTTTCTATATGATTCTCGATTTTGTTGTTATGTTGTTGTTATTGAGAGCTATGTGAAACTTTGACAACTTCAAGTACGTTTTCCAGAGCTGAATCTACTATCTCCTAAATGTACTTTTAGATTAAGGACTTGAATCACAGCCACACTGTCTATGTGAAATACAAACCATAATGACAATTGCCTAGATGTGGCAAATGAGTTTCAGGAGACAAAAAGTGTTAATATTTGAAGAAAAATACAGTCTAAAAGTAAAGACATACAGGCTTTAATGCGTGGTTAAATTAAAAAGTAAAAGGCATTTTTGTTGAATAATCATACCTCTCACTCTGACAAAATTCTGTATATTTGCCATTTGAAGTAAAAAAATTGTTTTTAAATATAATGCATAGAGAAAAACTGTAGGTGGGCTACCATTTCCAGACCCCTACCTATGTCCGATAGCTCACAGCATTTTTGTTGCTCTTCACAGCCAATACCAAAATGTGCGTATCCGTGTATCTCTCTCCTCCTGAGACAATGCGATCTGTTTCTTACACAGCTGGGCCATTGTGCTTCCCTCCTCATGCAGATTAGATAAAATGGCCAAACTCTCTGACCCTCGCAGCCGCTCTGGTCCTATCACAGACGGGACACACAAAAAATAGTGTCACGTTTTCCCCTGGCTCTTATCAAGGCCATAACTAAAGTGAAGCTGTTGCCAGGAAACAGTCAGGTGAAAGGGGTTTGTATGTGAACTTAAAAGACTTGAATTCATTGTACAGTACATGGGTATTTTTGTGGAACTGTAATCTGCTTAAAGGTGTCCTGGTGGTGGGCCTGTTTTCTTTCTCTAAATGTTGTATTGGACATTCATAAGCCTTTCCTTTAACGTTGGAAACAAGAATGTGATTTTCTTAGCAAGGTTACAATTTAATACAATGCAATAAGATCTTCCTTTAAGTGAAAAAATACTATTGTGAAGTTAAAATGTTGGTTTTGTTATTTACAAGATAGGTACATTGTTGATAATAACCTATTTTCAGCAAGTAATTAAAACTAAAACAGGCCTAAGATAAATGTTTCACACATTTGAGAATATTATTTAAAGTGAGCACTCATTATCTTCCACTGATTAGCCCTTTTGCATGTTTTGACTTGATATTTCTTATCATCAGTTTTAAAAGCAGTGTCATAAGGTCATATTTGTATTTCTTTGCCTGCTACTCTGCTTTCTGCAGAGATGTTTTTTTCATTAGATATATTTTTCAGGCTGATAAATCACAGACATCTGGCTCCTGATCTTTATTGTGATTGTCTGTGCTGCCATACTAACCTCATGATACAAGTGCCTTCCCACAATGTATGCACCGCGGTTAGTTCTGACCTAAATATTGTAATCTGCAGAAAAGCCTCCGGACAGTGCATGCATGCGTGTTTCTGAGGGTGGGGGTGCGTGGTGTCAGCCTGCGCGCTGCTCGAGACCACACGCCCACCCACACATTACATAACCTCATAGGAGGAGTATACATTCCTCCTACAACCCAAACTCTGCACAAACAGGCACAATGGCAGATGTTTATACTTCAGCACTTGTCAACGTAGTTTTCCTTGGTCCGTTAACATTTTTCTGAACATCCACGGTTTAATTATTTTTTGGCAGCAATCAATGAACTGTCTTGAATCTTCATAAACTGTCAAGAGTCAACCAGGATGCTAGAAGCTCCATAGTTGTTGAAAGTCTGGGACTTAGAACATGCTGTTCCCAGGCGCCTCCACACTCAGACTGCTGATACTGCTCATACTGCTGATACTGCTGATACTGCTGCGTGAGCAGACAGATGCTGTTTTTATGCTGCACTGATTGGAGCCAAGACTGAGACTTGTCCAAATGACAAAACATGCATTTTCTAGTATTTGCCTGCAGTGTTACTACATTTGAATAATTATTACATCATTCTTGGCTGCTTGTAAGTATGTGAAACAGGTTCTACTTTGTCCAAACATGTTGTGGAGTCACGGAAGCAGATAATGTAATGATATGAGCGTGCATGCAGGTTCTCATTACTGCAGTAACAAGACAAAACACTATTCCAGCTCCACATGACACCAGTTAAACCTCACAAACAAACATGCAGGTTGGTCTGAGTGCTCAGCTCCATTGTCCAGGGCTTTATTAAAACAATGTTTACAGTGCGTGTGTGTCGCCTCGTGCTGTAGGCATGGCCACTCACATGTTTGCTCTTGTTAATTTGAGTCTTTCTGGATTTTGATCCTTTGACCGTCATGAAATCACTTATTGCTATGAGGCAACAAACCAGGGCACTGCCCATGGTTTACTCAACTGAGATGGACTTTTTATCTGCCAATTGAAAGATCTCACACACACAGCCATGTGTGCCCGAGCAGCAGAGACTGGACTTGACAACCTCGCTCCAAAGAAATGGATCAATGCAAAGAGGAAGATGTGAGCAACACCTGCCATAGGCGACCCAACAGAGTACTTCATATTCTGTCTTTATTCTCACTGGCATTTGTTAAATGGAGCCAGTGGAACACCCCTAATGTTAGAAATATGAAAGTTTTCCAAACTGATTTCTTTGTGAATTTCAACATGCAAGTGTAACAAATCACCTGACTAAAATTTCCCCAATTAAAATGGAAGAATGACTTGTTTGAGTATCCCAAGCCTCTTTTCACAATATCTAACCTTTAACAGAAGGATTATTGTTATATTACTCAAGTTTGGATGTAGTTGTCTGGTAGGAGTTCTGTGTTTAACCAACACAGAAGGCTTGTAACTGTATATTGATAGACTAATTTAGTTTGGCCTCAAATAGATGTTTTCTAGGGATATTTAATAATCCTGAAATTCTCCTACGGGAGATCAATAAAGTATATCTATGCTGCCCGTCAATAATTGAAAATCCTTCCAGGGGCCACTTGAAAGGAACTGCCTGCCAGTGGTTTAGTGCATTATAAACTGCTGCAATGAGAAAAACAGCATACTGAAAATCCACATGGTGCGTGGCCTAATTGCATTTAGGGGGACAAGTACACATTACCAGAAAAAGAATGCTCATACTATGGAGTAATTACAATACAGCATCACGCTTTGACCATCTGTCCGATTCATCTGACCCAAATTATCAAACTGGGCCAACACTGACCAGCAGAGTCTGAATCCTTTTGTACAGTCCTTCATTAGTGAATATTAGAGCGGTCATAAACATGAACCAGCAATTTGTGTTTGATCTTCAGAAGGGTTTGCCCTCATTCACTAGATGCCCTTCACTGCTGTCCCTTTGAGAGGAAAATCTATGCCACCCGATTGGTTGCTCATGGTGGTGCTGTTGCTAGGGGAGGGGTGTAATAGTCGCTGAGGCAAATACTTTGACATACAAAGAAGTCAAGCCACTAAAGCTGCAAGAGGCCCTTGCATTTAGGAACAAAACAACTGCAGTCTCTGGGTCCAACTCACAGCACATTTGCATAAATCAAATGCTTTGGCAAAATTGTTCCATGATCATTTATTTAGCGCGACTTGAGAGCTTTGGCTAAAGAAAGCCAAAGCTCTGCTTAATAAAGCACCTAAGCCCTTCAGCAGCCAGATTAACACAGGTGTTCTATATCACTCGGTGCAAGAACAAGAAATTGTGCAAACATTTGCCCAATAAAAGTTGCAAGACTAGTTACATTTCCAATTATTTATTTCAGTTTAACTGCGACTTGTTTAAAATATAAAAAACCATTAAAAATAAAGTTTTAATACCATAAAATTTTAGACATCTGGAACCATAAAGGAAACTGAACAGGGCATGAAGATGACATACAAAAAGTCAAGGCACGCCATGTTACAGCAACACTTGGTGGAAATGACTGCAGAGCCATCAGCTCAGCTTTAAAACCAATAAAGGAGGGACCGAATAACCAGCATTCATCTTTCTCCATACGATCAGAATCGCTTTCCACAACCACTTTCTTTGGGTGACATTGTTTAATATAAAATTTTAATAATTTAGCTGTGCTTCATCTGGACAGACTTATTAAACCTCTGCCAAGTCCTAAAATGGACCGCTGCAAAACCAAACATGCAGGCGTCACTGGTTTGATAAAGAGTTTACTGGGAAGTCAGGAGCAGCAGGACGGGGCTGGAGTGCATCGCGTTAGACATTTCAGAGTGGTTGTCTTTTTGTTACTGTCACCGGTTGGGAACAATGTGCCCTTCTAGCAACAATCAAAAGTGCAAACCAGTCCAAACAAGTGTCCACCATTATCTCATGAAGTTCCCTCCTCCGATCTCTCGCTTGTATCTGTTGGTGAGGTGGTCTGCTTGTACTGTGAGTTTCGACAAGACGCCAAACAGTCCCCTGAGATGATAGTGAAACTGGTGCTCCAGGTCAGAGTTGTCCTCTTGAGGCAGCTCTCCGGTCACAGACTGCTGCTTCTCCTCCTGTTTCATTGCCATTTCCAGGAAGCTGGCACCACTGCTCATCTCCCTCTTGAGCATACCCCATTCCATGTCGTTCTTGATAGATTTGAGCAGCAGATAGTGCTCGTACATGTCCCGTTGTTTATTGGGACATGGCATTTGGTTGTTGTTAGCTTCCACTTCACTCTTCAGCTGCTCCTCCAGTGGCACGTCTCGCAGCAGGCTTGGCACCATGATGGTCTCGTCCATGTTATTGGCAGCTGCGATGAAGCGATTCATCACGTTCAGGAGCGAGTGCTTGTTGCAGGCCGGGTCGCTGTTGATTTGCATCATCTTGAAGTTTAGGCTTGGTTACAGTTTGGCTGGCAGGTGAGGTTAAGGCGGCTGTTCTGCAATAAAAAATAAATACAAATTAGCTCTTCGTGATTGTGTAAGATGCTTAAAAGACACATGCACGTTACGTAACCTATACAGTAGTTGATTAGAACAAAAACACAGCGAAACGAATAGGTTTCATGACACCGCCTGCACACGAGCAATAGGCCATGGCATCCATTATCCACCGGCTTCCCTCCACTCACAGCAGAGCGTTACATGGAGACACAACATTGCATTTTGACTTTTCCGGGCTAGCAACGACAAATCACACAAAACCGACCACAATAAGTCTGAGTGTCTCACCTGGAACACAAGATAACGGGATCTTTTGTTGATGTGTTGTTTCTTAAGCTCCTCACACCACCCGCCAGGAAGGAAAGTAAGAATTTCCCCAACCAACGATTCGCTGCAATCGAATTTATATGCAGCAGCCGGTGAAGGGCGGAGCTTGAACTGTGTAGCTGCTGATGATTGGTCGTTGCAATTCATATGGGCGGGTCGAAAAGCGGCTGATCCACCCTAGCCAATCACCAGAGCCGTCAATCAAACAAATGGATAAAGGCGTTTCCATGGCCACAATGACTATTGTTTCCGCACCCACTAAACTAGCATTTGCCACTAGTAACTTTACATGGATGAAGACTACCAAATGTTTACTCTTCTCAACATATTTGTTTACATTAGTTATTGCTCGGTTTGGTTAAGGAATAGATAATTTGGTTTAGGGAATGGCTTTGCGAAAGGTATTGCTACTCAAGTTTAGGGTGAGGTGCTATCACGGACAGGGTGTGATGGGGAAAGGACGCGAGAGGACCACTGTTGCATTTTGTCCTTTTTAATACACCTTATTGAAATAATCTGCTGTATACACGGCTAAACCAATATAACATAAACATATACTCAATGTTTTGGTATAACGTAAACCATGCATGTTTGAATTGTTTGCTGCAAAGATTGCTAGTACTAAACTGCCATCTTGTGGTGAAAAATTATGTTTTGAGCACATAGAACTTCTGAGGAGGAGTCTGAAATCGGTTGAGCCTCGTTTTGCATGAAATACTGCCGCATCAATATATGCCGAACCATGTAGCAAAATATTTTTCAAGTTATTACATTTTTTGAGACATAGTAGCAAACCTGTCCCCATCATGGCTCAGTCATAGATCCGTCAGTATTGCATGTTAACTATTTTAGTCATTTTCAAGTAACTATCAAGATACTTCTCACAAAGGGCTTGGATTGATCTGCAGACATGGGGAACAGAAAACAAATCTAGACACCATAGCAGTTACTGAAATCACATTTATAAATATAATCAATAACTCTAATGTGACCTGTATATTTTGTAAGAACATTTACCATTGTTTAGATTTCTTACACCTTTTGAACATGTGTGGTGTGGAAATAATTTTTCTTTACAGAACTGTAGATTTCCATATGCAACAAGAATTTATTAAGATTACATACATAATCAACACACCAACACATTTACAATCATCTCCGTCATCTTTCCACCTTGACCATTTGATCAAGGTGGTGACACAAAGAGACAAAAAATGAAATATTTAACCCTGATAATTAAACTATAGGCACAGAGAAAAAAATGCGTCCTTAGGCAGCAGCGCACAATATTGAACTGGGACCAATAAAGGTTTTTACATAACAACAAACCCTAAATGAAGCAGCACAAAACACACTAACACATAAAATAAAATAAGAAAATACAAATGACAGTTGTAATGCCTTTTGAAATGATCCCTCTTGGAACAACATCCTCTTTATTGGGCACAATAAGGAATGAGAACTTTTTCCCTCCATTCTCTATCGAGTCGAAATATTTTAAAAAGCAGCATTCAAATGGTATTCCTTTTTTCTAAAATCCCAGGTCCATAAAAATCACAGGAGTGTTTTTGAATAAGAAAAACCTGTAGAGAAAAAATATGAATGCATGTGTCACAGATTTAATCACACAAAATGTTGAAAACTGACCTGTTTAAACCATTTCATACTGGTTATTGGTTATGTATCGGGACAAACAGCAGGCCAAGAAAATTCCGATGAGCTAAAGAGGAAAAATAACAACATCATTGCCAGTGGTTTTTGAGCTATGTCAGTTGTGCAAACATAAATACTAGTGATAGAGCCAAACAGTTATGAGTGAGGAACTAGTTAGACAGATCTTATTACATGATTCAATTCAAGCTCAAGAAGGAGTGGTTTGATGTGCAGGATTCTAAAATGTAAACAGTTTAATATTTTCAAACCTGGAAGAAAGCAATTCCAAAAGAGATTCCAGCAATAATTCCCAGATTTGCCTCCATTGCACTGGTCACTTTCAGGAAACATCCCTAGCAACAAAAGGAAATCACACCAGCTGTTCCTGACAGTCAATGTTACTTGAAGTATTCTAATTAGTACCTCGTTGTACACTACATTCTTGGCCATGTCCGGGATTTTTAGAGTTTCTGCAGTGCAGTTGGAAATGTCTTTACAGCAGCTTGTCGGGAAGCCACTTTCCTTGAAGTACGCTGTGTTGATCCAGTCAGTGTAATTAGTTGCACCGCAGCATTGAAGCTGCAAAAGAAAAGAATGAATATGACAGGCTTTAAAGTTACAGTCAAAACGGTGTTCATTAGTGTGTGATACAGGTCATAATGTAATCATTTAGTTTAGTTTATTCATTTTTGGCAAATACATTTAGAAACAAAATGGCTGTGCTTGAAATCCCAGTGGTAGTGTTTCAGATCAGTCTCAAAACTCACATAAGACTATTTTAGTAAAATTAGGTGGTTTGAGTTAATTTGTTTTTAAAGAAAAAATATCCATACAAACTTTATACTATACTTTCCCAAAGCAGTACAGTGCCACATAGACCTCAGTGTGAAACTAATGTTGCAGCTAGTTCAGAGCACATGAGCGACATCAGTTTGTTATTGCAGTTATACAAACAGACCTAATATCAAAGGCTGCAACATTTTAATGGAAGCTTTGATGTAATCCAATGATTAATTTAATTTGAATCATTGTGGACAGAATTTCTAGGCGCAGGCAGAAGCTGGAGGGGGTCCGGTCCAGAGACCACAGGATTTCATCTTTGCTGTTCGCGGACGATGTTGTCCTGTTGGCTTCAACGAACCAGGACCTGCAACATGCACTGGGACAGTTTGCAGCCGAGTGTGAAGCGGCTGGGATGAGAATCAGCACCTCCAAATCCGAGGCCACGGTGCTCGACCGGAGAAAGGTGCCTTGCCCTCTCCAGGTGGGTGGAGAGGTCCTTCCTCAAGTGGAGGAGTTCAAGTATCTCGGGGTCTT
>JAPMNZ010928376.1:0-11565 GCA_029875035.1 Pomatoschistus microps | reverse complement strand
CAATCGTTACTTGCAGCTGTTGAACTGTTAATGCCGTTAAACACACATTCATTTATTCTTCTGTGTAACTGTATATAAATAATTACTGTAAATCATTAACATTTGAAAAGCCACTTCTCACTGTGTGTTGTTGTGACTCAGGGGGACATGGGCTCTGTGGGGCTGATGGGAATATCAGGACCTAATGGACTGAAGGTAATCTCATAATAATCATAATAATAATAAAATACTCATCACAGTATTTACTATAGTTACTAGACTTTTGTTATTACCATCACTCGTTTTCACTTCTGTCATAAGAAAAAAGAACATACTAACTATATATGTACTGCTTACTGTTCTGAATGTACGTTTGTGTCTGTTGCAGGGGGTACCAGGAAATCCCGGAGAACCAGGACTGAAAGGTGATAAGGTGATCTGAATATTCACGTTATTGTCCTGTGAATATGTTGTGTGTAATTGAATGAATTGTTTTTCTGCCGTTGTGTTACGTGGACAGTTTTATGTGATTCCCAAAAATGAAATGATGTGAATACGTTCATGAAAGCTATTGTTTTTATTTTGTTGGATGAAAAGAAATTACTTATTTCTTTTTGGTAGGGTGAAGTTGGACTTCCGGGCATGCAAGGCGAGATTGGCTACAAAGGAGACATGGTAAAATAACTCATTATAACTCACTTTGTCTTCATAGCGTTCTAAAGTGTTTGTTATGGCAGTGGTTGATTATACCAACAATAGAGAGTCTGCCAAAAATACTATTGTAAATGGAAAGAGGTGGATGAGGGTTTAGCATTTATACCAGAAGGTTGTGGATTCGATTCCTGGCCTCCCTGTGTCTGGGTGGGTTTCCTCTGGGTGCCCCGGTTTCCCCCACCACCCAAAACATGCAGCAGTATGATGGAAGATGATGATGTGGAGACCGGAGCTTCTGAGTGAAACAGTGATTAACCATGAAAATCCTGAAAAGCACGTAGCAAGTGCATTATCATTATTGTTTTCCCTGGAAGGGCTCACACAGTCTCATATCTTCAATCACACGTGATTTGTTGCTATAAAAAATGTTGGTTTGGTGTCATTTGATTGTGATTGTGAAGTTTTATGACATTCCAGACAAAACAACATCAACAAAGTAATTTGAAGCAACTTTGAGTGTCCAAAAAAAGCACAAAATAAAAACCAAAATAAAGAGAAAATAAGGCTTCAGATTCACAACATGGCGCCTCTTCCTGCTGTGGAAACCAGTCGTTTACGTTCAATCTGTAAAAAGACATTTGATGTATTTTGTCTCACTGTTTAAATTTCATCTTCTCTCTCAACACTGTGGCATTGAGCCAATCATAATAACTGACCTGAATTGATGTATTGTTAAATACTGTGTGTAACCAATATGTAAATTTTCTAAACTATTGAAATATCTTCCCAAAAAACTTGAGTTTGGATGGAATATGGTGTACTGATATTTTCTTAATGTTTGAGTTTTCTACATAATCTGGTAATAATGAATAATCTGGCATTACATTGAAACTATTGATATTGTATTTGATTTGCTCCCACAGGTATTTCACATTATCACTTTAAAATGATCATATTTGTTTCAATCAGACAATTATCTTCTAGTGTTTTCAAAAGTCTTTGTAATCTATTACATTATACTAATTTTCTTTATTTTGTGTGAATTGAATAGGGCATCCAGGGAGCGCCAGGGCTACCGGGCATTCGAGGAAAACCAGGACCACAGGTTGATTTTTGATACTAAGGTCTGTTTACATTCATTAAATCACAATTTAACCGTAACTTTTCAAATAAAGGGCAAGATTGGAGAGAGAGGTCCTGATGGTTTACCTGGACCCCCGGGCCCAGAGGTCTGTGTGGATCTATTCATCATTATTAATGTTGAAAGAAATAGAAACTTATTGAAGTCTTTTTGGTTGTTATTTTAGGGTTTCCCCGGCGACATGGGGCCACCTGGAGACAATGGCATTGAAGGTCCAAAAGTTAGTCATCTTTTCATTTACAAATTTAAAAAGTGTATTCCATGTTCAGCATTTCATAAACTGTATCTTATATTTATAGGGAAAACTAGGAGTGCGAGGTTTACCAGGTCCTAGAGGGGTCCCAGGCTTGGATGTAAGTGACCCTCAAATATTAGAAGCAATACTTCTGCAGTTTCATCAATAAAACAAAGACCATGTGATCACTTCTCAGGGGGACGAAGGCCCACTCGGACCACCTGGCCCATCAGGGCTCGAGGTGAGTGTGAAACCATCATCTTCAGTGTCTTTTATCATCTGTAAGGTTGCTAATGTTATCATTTGGAAAAGATAAGATGCAAAAAAAAGATGCTCCATGTTTTTGTATATGACATAAACCTCACATGATTCTCCAATGATAAAAGATCCATCCATCCATCCATTTTCTTCCCCTTAATCCATTTCTGGGTCGGGGGGGGTGACAGTCAGAGCTGCACCCAAGTCACATAGCACCAGCCCCTCACTGATCCTCCTGCAGGTGGTGAGTCCACAGGAGCTGAGATCTTTCAGCGGGGGCTTAGGGCAAGGTGGGGTTAAGTGTCTTGCCCAAGGACACAACGACAGCAGTCATCAGTGGGAGACGTGAAGTAGGTCTTTCCGTGGGCTCGAACCCACAACCTTCAGGCTCAAAGGCCAATGCTCTACCAACTGAGCTACCCGCCAGTAAAAGATTACTGTTAGAATAACTACTACTGTGGAATTTCATGTTCACAATATTCTTGACAGCAGATGTATTTATTTTTCAAACATTTCTTTATCCAGGAGAATTCATTCAGATTCCAGGTCTTAATTAAACAGAATGTCCTGGATTTAAAAGGTTCTATAAAAGTCACTTTTTCAGACCAGTTTATTTCAATTCAAAGCAGCTTGTGTTTGCCATTGATAATTAATGTATGCACTTTAAAAGTATCACAATATTACTCTCTGTATTGATCTAAGTATTATCAGGAAGTCAGTCAAAATACCTGTGTTCAGATCCTGAGCACAGCCCTGTGTTCATGGACATGTGCTGTTTCTTAAAACGCACACTAGAGGGCGCAGCGACTTCTTACGTTGCAGTTGTGCTCAGTGAGCTGAGATGGTCATGAATCATTCCTTCTTCGTTTACCTTTGAGGTTTAATCTATTATTATATCATTTATAATTTAAAGAATACATCTGAACAAATCAAATACAAGTCTATTTGATATAAATATTATTTATTCATTTAAATGTAAATTATAATTATTTTTAGCCGAGGTTTTTTTTTTTTGCTTTATTATTAATATTAAGAAATAATTCTTCTCTTTTCACTTCTGATCTAAAGATGAGCCTGGAACTCGTAGGATGAATTTATTCATTTTTGTTTTGAGTCCACCCTAAACATCCACTTTCTGTTGTACTTTATAATCCAGGGCAGACTCGGTCGAAAAGGTTTTCCTGGAAAAGTCGGAGAAGAAGGAGTTAAGGTAAAGAATATTTCATTCAATGAAGGTCAACAGACCCATCCATTTCTCAGGTTCCACTCGTTTCCCCTATGGACTTTTAGATCATAAATAAATAGTCTTAAGTTTTTGGCTCCAGTCCAAGTCCTCCACTTTGGGTTTCACGTCCTTCAGAGTCTTCATGCGTTTACATTAAACAGGTTTGTTCTCTCTAAAACACAAACTGTTGTTGCAAAGAGGTCATAGAGCTCAATTTATCCAGTCAAGTCTCTGGTCTGAACTGAGACCAGGTCTGACTTGGACTTTAGACTGTTTAATATAAGGGATTGTTTTGTCATAAATATTGTAAATCACAACGATTATACCATCAAATAACTACTATTGTCTTTTACAGGGAGAACCTGGCATCACGGGGAAAGTGGGACCAATGGGAGAAAGAGTAAGACCTTTATTGTCTTTATTCATGATAATGATTACATTCCATTTCTAATGTCACTTATGGTTTCATTTCAGGGCTTAGTGGGTTTCATTGGACCTGTCGGGGAACCAGGACTAGCAGGAGAGAAGGTAGATTACCAAGATAAATGATATACATTTTTGTTTAAATGTATATATATGTATGTTACAAAACATGTTAGGACAGTGTGTAATACAGTTTCTCTCCATCTCAGGGAGATCGAGGAAAGATGGGACATCCAGGACCTCCCGGGGAAAAAGGATCAACAGTAAGATACAGTTTGCAAAAGGACTTTATATCGTGAGATGCCACAACCAACCGAATCTGAACAAAACCTTTTTTTTATTCCCATGGGAATACACACATACAGCTCCGTAAAAAGTATTACGGCTACATGAATTTTTCCACATTTTGTTTCGTTTCGACCAATAACATAACAATATTTTATTGGACCAACACAAAGCAGCAGACAACTGTCAAGTGAAAGCAAAACTATACTTCATTTTATTTTTATTTTTATTTTCAAACAAAAGGTGTAGCATCCAAAAGTATTCCCGTGGGTTGCATTTTAGAAGTAGCCTGTCTAAAAACAGACTAAATATCACAAGTGAAAACGTTCAAAGAGATTTGAGCGCACACAGTGTGGGTAATTCCAGGTCTTCACAGAACAATACAATCACAGCCTTGAGTCTTTTATTTGGTTTTAAACCACGCTGTATGAACATTCAGGGACAGTTGGCACCTGATATTGTTATTTCAAAGACAATACAAAATGCTGAGTCTGACACAAACAGTTAATGGGCAATAGAAGCCAAAGCCAAAGCAGGTAAACTTCACCCATGAGCACTTCCCTTGTATGCTTCTTAACGTCATAGAGCTTGCCGGTTAGCATTGTCCATCCCTACAAATACAGTCTATAGTAATGCATGACTAATATGTTTTGCCATAACATTATTGAATCCTCTTATTATCCCATTTCTAATCTGCTTTTAACTGCACTTTGAGAAATACATCTAACGTGATCTTGAGCAGTTTTTCAAAGTAGACGGGGGTAAAAGTCAATCTCTAGATAGTAAATAGTAAATTACAGAAACAGCCCACAAGAATTAAGCTTCTTTTATCCTTTTGGTCAATAATTTATGGCGGTGATAAAAAACATTAGTGTTGTGATAGAAAACCATGTAGTACCACATGCCGCTGTTGCCGGGCAGCGGTGAATAAGGATGTAGTCATCATTCTTGCTCTAACAGACTGAACTTTCCAACTGGCTCAGATCCAGTTGGAAAGTTCTTTAAAGACCTAACCACACACAGACACACACGATTCTGCTCATTCTGTCTCCTACAAAACAGAAACATTCGACCAGAAATACATACAATACAAATATGAACCCCACTGGTAATCTGGTACTTGTACTTTTACTCTTACCCCCATCCTTCTAAAATACGCAATATTATTTAATTTGGGGGTAAGAGAAACAAGGATTGTTCTCTCATTTTTAGCCTGTGCATATGTTTGATTCCAACTCCACCAGCTCTCTGTAAGAAGGTCCTGGGTTCGACTCCCTGACGACACAGGTCCTCTCTCAGTGGAGGTGTCCTGTTATACTTTGAACATGTTTTTAGTTACAGAATACTGCTTTAAAACATATTTTGTTATGCTTTGTGTTACATGGTCCAATCATAGTACAGTATTCTGAACACCTGGAATGCTCTCACATTTATTTGTACGATTGTGTAGTGTAGAAAGTGTAGAAAACGCAGCGGATTATAACAAAGGTGTGTTTTTGTTGTAAAACTCTTGCACAATTATGAGCATTATTTAAGTCGTAACTGTATTTTACAATAATTATTCTGGTAAATATGTTCCGTTATATTCCAACTGCTGGTGGGGTTAATCACTACAATCCTTCAGTGGACAGATCACATGTAGGAAGCCAGGATAGAAGGATAGAAAAGGATTCAGAATTCTCAGAACTCAGAATTCTCTTCGGGTGCTCCAATTTCACCTACCACTACAAACACAATACAATAGACTGCTCCTTGCAAAAAATGGTTGAATTAAGTTTAATTAATAAATAATGCTCTATTATGTTGTTTTATGTTATTGCTAATGATATGTGTACATACACAGGGTCACCCAGGAGGACCAGGAGAGACTGGACTTCCAGGTCCACCAGGAAGACCAGTAAGTTCATTTTTATGTTTTTTTGCATAGATTCAATCATTAACGCTGTAATGAATGAATCCAGGCCAATCACTGGCAAACTGTGGGATCATAAATCTGTATAAAATCCTGTTTCCACCAGCTCTGATTTTCCCTGCTCTGCTCTGACTCGCACTCATCATTGCACTGATGCTGCCTGACAGAGAGCATTAGGGCCTGGACACGGCACAGTCGCTGCTGTGTTCTGAGAATTCTGAATCCTTTTCTATCCTTCTATCCTGGCTTCCTACATGTGATCTGTCCACTGAAGGATTGTAGTGATTAAATTCAAACCTTGCAGAACGTGTGCTTTTTTATCCTAGCACAATAGGGGTCCCACAAGGATCCATCCTGGGGCCCTAGTTGTTCAGCATTTATTGATCTGGACATCATTATGCATCAACTCACATGGAAGGAATGCAGCAAGTTGCCTCAAAGTGGCCTCTATGGACAAATTTAGAAATTGGCTGTAATCATCTTGTTTAACGTTAAACAGTCATAAAACAGCTGGCTTTTACTTTAATAAAACTAATAATATGATCCATCTATGTTGATGGAGTCGCAACAAATTTTTTGATAGAGACAAAATACTAACAGGTTTTCTTAGAGCAAACCATTTCATTATAAGACAATATTAGTAAAAGGTAAGTAACACATTAAATATTTCTCAGATCTGAGGATAATCCGGACTTAAAGGCATTTGGCATCACTCAGCTATCTTCATTTTAATATTCTGAAAAGGTGACATTGTAACTATATTCTCAATCTGCCACTGAATTAGATGCACTTGGTCCAAACAGAAACAATCTGAAGCTTTTTTACAATCTGCCTTTTCTTGTTGCACTATAAACACAGACACAGACAGTTGGAAAATTGACATTTTCTTTAGATATTAATTTAACTCAAACTGTGTCTGAAATTGTGGGACATATTCATTTATCTCCAATGAAAAACATGTGATGTATTTGATATGTGATGTTCAGCTCTGGTGTTGTCTTGGTTCAGTCCCGGTTCTTAAAATGTTAACCCTGATTTAGTATTAATAATTATTAGTTATATTGAAAAATTATGGTTACATTGTAGAATTTGTATTGTTATTATATTGTGCTTAATTAAATTTTTTGGGGGAAATTCAGACTTTGAGCGAACTCAAATCAAATACCATTTTATCAGTTTACCGTGATATTCAGTCAGTACATTTCACATATCACAGAATAAGAATGAGTTTTGTTGTTGTTTTAAAGGGTTTTTACACGCAAACTCTCAATAAAGAGTATACGCCCAACTACCAGTACACACATTTCTCATCATATTTTTAAAAACTCAGTGGATCTCATCACAGTGTTATAAAAGTTAGGGTTTTGTTAGACTCTCCGGGACCCGCCTTCAGGGTGGTGTTCTGGGGTACAAGGGAGATGAGGGACATGGGTGAGCAAGTGGGGTCAAGAGCACAGAGACCAACAGAATGGAATAAATGCCTAATTAGGAGTGATAAGGAAGCAGGAGTTGTGAGCTTGAGATGAGGCAGAACCCGACTCCATTTACAGGTGTTGCATTTCTGAGTGTGACAGCAACAAGCTGTGTGTGTCTCTGAGGTCAACCTGTGCCTCGGGGTCAAGAGTAAAATCTTTGTCTTTAAATCGCTGTGTCGTTTCCCAGGGCCCAGCAGGTGGTTCTGGACCGACCGGTGGCAGGGGACCCAAAGGCTTAAGGGTATGTTTAACATGTTATCATGTTTTATCTTTAAATACATAGTTTATCTACAAAACACTATAGAAAATAACACACACAGGTTAAGTCCTTTCAGGCCAAACGAGTCCTCGGTTTTGTTGAACCGGAGGTAGCTCTGAGTTGCAAAAACAAGCACCCACAAAACAACAGGTTTGGAACTAACCAAACTGTTGGGATCAGATCATTTAGAGCAGATCTCTGGAGGAGCTCTCTGCACTGGGAGCAGTGCTCAGCTCATGGATCCTGTCGGAGGTTTGAAGCCAAGGCTTTATCTTTACTGGATTCTGTGGTGTGTTACATATAGTCAATGGTTGTGTGTTGCTACAGGTCCTGGTGCAGAATGCTCCTTGGATTGTCCGCTCTCTCATCTGGTTCAGGCCCAATGCGTATTACTTCAGTGTTACTATGATACAATGTCTGCAGTCACCTCACTTTGTAGTGAGCCTAATTTAACACTAAATGAGATAAATGGATCTTTGCTGCATCTATCAGGCCCATGTTATTACAGTTAATTCTGTTAACAGCAGAAGTAAAGGCAGACTCTGACGGAGCACACCAGCTTCCAGTTTGGAGGACAGGAGTATTAGACAGACTAATGAGAACAAATCATCTGACGTGAGACACAGAAATGATGTACTGTGATATTTTGGGGGTAGATACACACTGTGCTTATATCTCATGTTTATATGTATGTATAGTTCAGTATCAGACTGTGTTAGAGTGACCCCTGTTGGTGAAGTGACATGTGTCTTGTGTTTCAGGGTGCAATAGGGCCTGATGGTGCAACAGGAGAGACGGGATTAGAGGGCAAGAAGGTAATCTTGGATATTCCTTATTCTGGATGTTTACCATTATATTAACAAAACAATATGTTATCACAGTGAAATAAATCACTCTATAATTATCTATTTCCTCTCTACACAGGGTCTTGACGGTCCTCCAGGAAAACTTGGCTTCCCCGGACCACAGGTAATGTGTTTGTGCTGTCTCTATGGTTACTGTTCTAGCAAACATAATAATTCAATTCTACGTCAGAATAATTTAGGTGTGGCTGTAGTGTGCCAAACTGCCATTGTGTCCTTAGGCAAGACACTTCACCCACAATGCTGAGTATGAGCCTGGTGTGTGTTGCCACATAGCTATTAACCTGTTAGTCGTTCACCTGCATGTTAAAGCCATATCCTGTTAGACCCATGAAGCTAAGCAAAGAAGGGCCTGGTTAGTACTCTGATGGGAGACCTTTGGAAACAGCAGGAGTCTGCTGTGTGTGAATGGTGGATGGAGGTCGTTGGGGCCGATGCCAGTTTGAGGGTCACTCAAACTGTTCGCTTCTGTCAGTGTGCCCCAGGGCAGCTGGGGCTACAGTGGTAGTTTATCACCTCCGTGGATGGAGTGATTGAATAGCACTGTAAAGCGTCATTGGGTGTCCAAAAAAGCACAATATTAAACCAATGCATTATTAATATTATTTTGTCTTATGTGTGTTCATTATAATACACTGTTATCTACAGGGAAAAATTGGCGATGTAGGGGAAGTCGGGCCGAAAGGTTTTCATGTAAGTCTGTTCATAATGGGTTCATACATATGTATGTGATTTTGTTTATACTATACTATATTATTGTTTATGTGCAGGGAATCCCAGGGCCTTCAGGAACCTCTGGCGATAAAGGAATTCCTGGCGAGTCGGTAAGAACAACCGCTTTAAGCTGAATGCTGCTTTTTATTAAATTCAGATTCACATAATGTACACTGGTGTACACAGATATACACTCTAGCAACCGAGCTACTGCCATTCATGATGCATTTAAATATAATTACACACCAGGTTATAGTAAAGACAAATATTTGTTTATAGAAGTCTTTGTTTTACACAACATTTCCATGATATCTATTAACTAGTATTTGTAATTTGTTGTTCTTAGGGACCACTTGGACCACCAGGCCCTGTTGGGATTTTAGGCGAAATCGGTCACAAGGTGAGACACTTGAGAAACATTGCTTTGGGCAAAATTAAATAAAACAATTCAGAATGACCCAAGTCACAGATAAGTTAAGTTCAGGACGTTTATGGATCTTCATCAACATTCATGATCGGCTGTCCTGCTCACTATGCACCAATGGTTCCTATGTCTTGGTTTTTATTGCAGGTCTTGTGTTTGAACTGTTTGATTCTCTGATCTGTTGTTGGCAAATCGACAACTTTGTAAATTCCCCTGAGATAGCTGCTGTTGTGATTTGTGTATACTTGATATACTGTGATGTATACTTTATTTTCCCCCGTAGAGAAATGTGTCCTCAAGTTCATTGATCTAGTAATGAACAGGGTCTAACTTCCAGACAGGGAGGCCGTGGAGCTGAACCTTGTATTGAGACACAGTCGTTATAATCACCTGTTCCTCTCTCTTGGAATAAGATGGTTCTGCTTGTGTTCAAAATCAAAATCACTTATTCAGCAAGAAAAGCGCTATATTGGTAGAAATCCTCTCCACGTTTTTCCCTTAGCATTGAATTCACTTACATGTCCCAAGCGCCTGCAGTGCTCTGAAAGTAAGCGAGATTGCAGAGTTTACGACTGTCCCGTAAAACAACACAGAGCTGTGGATGCAGGGCTACAATCTGAGGCCTTAAATCAAGTGTGAGCTGAAGCCACAGCAGCGAGTCTGACAACGGACCAAAACAACTCCTCCAGCTCGAGATAGATTCTGAGTGGCTATATCTTTCTCTTGTGTGTGTTTCATAAGGGTCCTCCAGGCAAAGAAGGGGAACCAGGTCTACCAGGGGAACCAGGCGAGAAGGTACATACCAAACCAACTCAAAACTTTAAAACTATTTTTTATTAGGACACTGAACACTTGTGATTTCAGGGAGCTGTTGGACCTTTTGGAAATATTGGTGAACAAGGGTTGATAGGACCACGGGTAAGATTGGTCTAATTTGTTGCTTGTATAATTAATTGCTATAGTTCATGCATTGCTGTGACTCTTGAACCAGGGGGAACACGGTCTAGAAGGAGAGGCAGGCCCAGCTGGTCCTGATGGTGCCAAGGTAGTTATTGTTTTTCTTTGTCTTGTTCAGTGTTTGATGTGTTGCTCAGCTTGTTGTCTCTTCTCAGGGGGAGAAAGGTGACATGGGTCAACAGGGTGAGACGGGAGAGAAAGGAGAACTCGGTCTGAAGGGAAAGGAAGGACTTCCAGGCAGTCCAGGACATATAGGAGTCAGGGTGAGGCTGCTATTCTTACTCTAAAATCTGAACTTTTGAAAGAGATTTGATGTAATGTGTACTTTTATGCTTTTAGGGTCCTGAGGGAAAACCGGGCAAAATTGGGGAAAAAGGCAAAACTGGATTAAAGGTACATCCTCTGTGACCTGGGTTAAGTCAGACTGATATGTTGCAATGTTGTTGAATTCTAAACATGCATCTCATTTGTGAGAATTTGCTAAACTAAAACTTTTCAAATGAACACAGTAAAGTTCAAAATGCATTAAAGGTCTCTTACATTTTACTTTACATTACATTACAGTTTACGTACCTTCATCTCCTTACTGTTTGCACGATAACTCTTAGCAATTAATAACAAAAGCTCTTTGTTTCAGGGGGCTAAAGGTCACATAGGTCATCTTGGGGAGACCGGGACAGTTGGTAAAATCGGCCCACCAGGGTTTGTGGGGCCCAAAGGATCAAGAGGGACAACTGGACACGTGGTAAACGCCTTGTCGT
>JAPMNZ010928312.1:0-10929 GCA_029875035.1 Pomatoschistus microps | reverse complement strand
CAGTCATCAGTGGGAGTCGTGAAGTAGGTATTTCTGTGGGCTCGAACCCACAACCTTCAGGCCCAAAGGCCAATGCTCTACCAACTGAGCAACTGTCGCCCCCAAATACATAATATTGCTGCGTTAAATAGAAAGCAACGGTGTAGGAGACAAGGTAAAATTCTTCACTAAATGCAGCAGACACAAAGAAATCCAGCATCTGATTCTGACCCACTAATCCACTCAACACACACAAACCAAAATAAACTAAAATGAGGAAGTCCCTGAAGCAAAGGTCGTAGTTTGGTTGCATTTTCCTGCTGACTCCACATCTTTGACTCATTGTTGCCTCCTGTCCAGTCAGATAAAAAAAAAAAAAAAAGGTTTGGCTAAAGTTAAGTGTTTGAACAAGACACAAAAGTACAAAGAAGAGAGAGAAAGAGAGGGGGGTGTGGTATACCTTTGTGATTTTTGGACTCTGCGTTTCACAGTGGATCCAAACAAAGAACGCCGGGAGGCCGTGAAGCGAAAGACAACGCAATACTTGAAAAGAGCTGAGGAAATCTTCATCACACATCTGCAAGACAACCTCGCAAAGGGAAGCGCGCATTTGGGGGTAAGAGAGGCCTATGAATAAAACGGTGAATGAAAGTTTTAATAGAGGAGGGTTATTTTCCTCCCTTCTTCTTCTATTATTTATTGTTATCACTCACGCAGGGATACAGCAGTCTCCGATTCCGACCCATCAGGCACTTGAGCTCGCCTGTGGAAGATCTGGAGATGTGCAAGGTGGTGGGCGTGTCCGATAAGGTACGCTTTTACACGCTTCTGTCTGATGTGTAGTAATGAGAGGCACTTTCTGTGATTATTACACTATCATCATCATCATTAAATCTTTAATTCAGCCACAGAAAAGGTCCATGTAAAACAAAACAAAAAACAGACAACAAAAAGTAGTAGTAGTAGTAATAGTAATTGTAGTAGTAGTTCTAGTAGTGGTAGTAGAAGTAGCAATAGTAATAGTAGTAGTAGTTCTAGTAGTAGTAGTAGTAGTAGTAGTAGTTCTAGTAGTAGTAGTAGTAGTAGTAGTAGTAGTAGTAGTAGTTCTAGTAGTAGTAGTAGTAGTAAGAGTTGGGACTCTAAGGAGCACATGGTCTAGACTCCTGCTAATGCCAGAGTCTGAACTAAACATGGGGAGGCAGCATTTCAGATTCATGCAGCTAAAATCTGGAAAAGTCTTCCTGAAGACGTGAGACAGGCTTCATCTCTGACAATATTCAAATCCAGGTTCTGTAGTAGTAGTAGTAGTAGTAGGAGTTGTAGTATAGTATTAGTAGTATAGGAGTTGTAGTAGTAGTAGTATAGGAGTTGCAGTAGTAGGAGTTGTAGTAGTTGTAGTAGTAGGAGTTGTAGTTGTTGTAGTAGTAGGAGTTGTAGTAGTTGTAGTAGTAGTAGTAGTATTAATATGAGTTGTAGTAGTTGTAGTAGGAGTTGTAGTAGTAGTAGTAGGAATTGTAGTAGTAGTAGGAGTTGTAGTAGTAGTAGGAATTGTAGCAGTAGTAGTATTAGTAGGAGTTATAGTAGTAGTAGTAGGAGTTGTAGTAGTAGTATTAGTAGTAGTAGGAGTTGTAGTAGTAGTAGTAGTAGTAGTAGTATTAGTAGTATTAGTAGGAGTTGCAGTAGTATTAGTTGGAGTTGTAGTGGTATTAGTAGTAGTAGTAGTAGGAGTTGTAGTAGTAGTAGCAGTAGGATCGACACCAGAAGGTTCTGGTATCGATTCTACTTCCAGGCCTTTCTGTGCAGAGTTTGGATGTTCTCCTCGTGTCTACACAGGTTTCCTCCTGGTGCTCCGGTTTCCCTAACACTAAAAACATGTGCAATAGATCTGGCCTCCTGCATGTCTAGTGAGTTTCTTACTCACTAGAAGTTTATTTCAATCTTTTGTACGAAATGCAAAAAAATCAACACACAAGTACATACTACTGTACTCCTCTAGCTCCATAACCGCTTGTGTCACACTATGTCAAGCTGAAAACATTAGTAGTTTAGTTCTTCCTGGTGTTTGTGTTTTGATAAACATTATTATCTTGTGACTGCAGTGTACTGTATGTAATATATATGGTGTCATTCTTATGTTCCAAAAGGTCCTGGTGGTGCAGAGTATGGTGAACAAGGAGACATTTGTTGTTAAGGTGACTAGTATTTCTGGATCTAATATTATCATACCGATACGTTTTTTATTTGATGTGGTTGTGAATGTTGTTCTGTTTGTGTTTCAGAGTTTGATGAAGTCGAGTTGGGAGAGCAGAGACCAGCCCACCATCATCCCCCAGGGCGTCCCCTACATGGTGAAGCTGCTGAGGTACTATGTGAGCGAGGACACCGTGTACCTGCACCTGGAGCATGTCAAAGGTGAACCATTCAGTTCTATTACATTTATTATTGTACAGCCCTAAATCACAGCAGTAGTTATCTCCAATACAGGTCAGTAAATCCAACTGTTCAAAACACGCAACATCGCAAACACGCACCGAAAGGCAGAGTTGAAATAACAGGAGGCACATTGTGTAGTTTGTACACACCATGTGAACACGTGAACAACACGTAACTTTCTTCAAACCAACAGTGATGAGAACGAGGCAGACTCAGCAACACAGTCTTAGGATGTTCCGACCCGCTCAGAGTCCAACTACTATGTAACAAGTTTGAATTAAATTTATTTAGGGATTAATCAAATCAAGACTATTTTAAGACTTAATACTAGAACCAATGGAATTCTGAAAAATTGCCCCAAAAATGGTCTTGTTTTTTTCCCAGATTTTCTAAAAGTAAGTTTTTCCTAACCTTGGCTCACTTTTTTAAAATGTTCGAACTGGTGAATATTACTGAAATATAGCAGTTTGTTGAAAGGCTACTAAAGACCAAATGCTAAATGCTGACAGTAAACAGTGTGTTGCTACGGTAACTAGCGCTTGCTCTTCTCTGGTGGAAAACCAAACTGAACCAGAACCAGTCCAGAATCAGTGGGAAACTATGGCATGTTATACTTTATTTTAAAGCCTATTATCCCAGGAAAACAACCACATAATTTAATACATTCTAAAATGTGTTTAATACATTCTTATTTTTTAGTCTTTTTCATCTAAATATCCATCTTCCAATACATGTCTTCTTGAGAATTTCCCCAGTAGAGGTTGAATCCAAACAAGAAAATGATTTCCAAACATATGTAAAAGAAACAAAAACTTGTATGACATTTTTTTGCATCTGGTCCCAACCAGTTCCTATGTTGTGTGTTTAAATTTTGCCTCCGACCAAAATTTATTTGACACTACTGCCTCATTACATCCTTAAAATGAGGCAGTAGTGCCTCATTTTTATTTTTTTTCCTTGTGATAATGTAAATGAAATTATGTAACTATTGTAAAAATAATGCACTGTAAATAATAGCTCAAATAAATAAATAAATAAATAAATAAAATGTCATTTCAGGCGGAAGGCTTTTCTCCAAACTGCATAAGCTCCGTAACGAGAAGACCAGGGCGGCCTCTGATCGCACACCTTCAGGCAAACACCACAACCAGACGACAACCAGCCACACAACGCCTGCGACCAGCACAGACCTCCTCAGCGGGGGGCCAGGGGGGAGGTCCTCAGGTGGTCCCAACAGCCACAGGCCCGACGCAGACTTCATGCAGAGACTGGACAACTGCCGGACTCACTCTTACATAGAGGAGACCGGCTGTCTACAAAGCACCCGCACCTCCTTTTTCACAATCCCCGACAAACTACCTTTACAGTCGGGACCTTCCAAGACTAAACTTAACCCTCACATCCACCCACCAGCTCCCAGTTTGTGCTTGCAGTCCAGCGAAACTCAGGAAAAGCTCGCTCTTCCTCTGTCCTGTACACGGATAAGCCAGGCTCTTGATGCCATGTCGGGACTGGACAAGAAAAGAGCTGGGACCGGGCTGGTGGAGTGCAGCACAGATTTCGAAACAGCTTGGAAAGCCACGGAAAAAAACAACGAAAAGACGCATCTATACTCAGTGGCTGACGGTGCGCTAAATTCACCTCCCAAATCAGGAAGCAGTGAGAATACCCCAGCCATTTTGTATCTTCCACTACATTGCCAAATGCAGATGCATGGTAGAGCAGCGTGGGATAGTAGTAGTTGCGAACAGGGAACTTTTTTAGGTGAAAGCAATACTGAAATACACAGCAATGACACAAACAGTCCAACCTCAGACGAGAAGAATGGCATGGTAGTGATCCAAAGTACAGACCGGGCTGTGTTTTCAGAATACACAGACAACAAAATAACCCTGGACTCCTCCTGGACTTCGGCTGCGTTCTGTAATACTGCAGACGGGAAGCAGGGTTTAAATTTGTCTAACACAGAGAAGGGTGAGAAATCAAGTGCAGAGGAAGCCAAGGGAGCTCCGGGGTCAGGGTGGTCGTGGTTTGGGAGTACGCAGAAGAAGAAGGAGAGGCTGGAGTCAGACAGCTCTGACGGACGGGGAGAGGACCAGGTCATCGAGGTGGATGGGTGGTGTCACTTGCCTCGCATGGCGGTGAAGACGACCTCAGAGCAGAGAGCGGAGGAGTGTTGGGGGCTTCCGGAGGCTGAGGCGCGGGTGTGGGGGGCCCAGATCCTGCTGGGTCTGGAGAGTCTGCACGAGCAAGGCATCATCTGTAAAGACCTGAACCCTCGGAATGTCCTGCTCACAACCAACGGTGAGTGCACTTTTGCTGCTGATGTAAAGGAGACGTATAAAAGGCAAGGAATGGCATCGTCAAGGAACTCAAAACAAACACACCGTAGGAAAAAGTAAGATACCTCGGGGAGCTCCATAGTGAGAGGGCGGAGCGGGGTGCAGCCTGCGAGTCCAGGCCGGGGGAGACCAGTTGACAGGTGTAGGTGGAAGAGAGGGTCATCATGCCATTACAGACGGCGGGTGGATGGATGTCCTGTTGACCCACTCTACCTTCAATAGTATCACACCATGGGAGATGGTAGACCTTCAGAGTCGGTGTCCAAACTAGTCCAGAAAGTGCTGCTGTGGCTGCAGGTTTTCTATCAGACCCAGGAGGAGCAGAGCAGACTCCACCCATTTTCTCAAATTTTCAGGTTAAGACTGAACTGGTAAATGGGTATCACACGTGTTGCTGTAGACTCTGAAGAGTGTTAACTATGTGATTCATTACTTCTACCAAATCCAGATCTTTTAGTCTAGTAATTATTCATTTATTACAATTTATCACAATTGTTGGTTTAGAACAAAATTAACAAATAATTATACACAAACAACAAAGTACCAAACAATAAATTCAAGAGAACTTATACCCTGTTGTCACAGTGGCAGGAACACAGATATTGGACTTGTGGTCATTCCCAATGAGTTCATGTTCTGTGCTCTGTTTACCCTCAGGGAAAGTGTGTTTGACCTTTTTTGGGCAGTGGAGTGAGGTCCAGACAGAACTGTGCTCTAAAGCCATAGAGCGCATGTACTGTGCACCAGGTAAGATCCAGTCTTTGTTTTTAGTGCCCTCTAGAGGCTAACTACTGTTAATCATTCATGATGAAAAATGTATTTTTTGAGAATATAACAAAGCATCTGTACAGAGATTGGTGGCGTGGCAAGAGTCACAGAGGCGTGTGATTGGTGGAGTCTGGGGGCTCTGTTGTTTGAGCTCCTAACTGGAATGGTAAGAGATTCTCAGCCTTAATGTGCTCTAGCTGTGGTAAAATGCTTTCTGTCATTTCCCTTTTGCACATCTCACATTGTGACCCTCTGTGCTGCAGCCTCTGTGGCAGCTTCATCCTGCGGGAATCCACTCACACACACAGCTGCTGATCCCAGAGCACCTGAGCGCTGCGGCCGCCTCTCTGCTCACAGAGGTCAGTGTGCACTTCACGTTGTGTGTCACTTTTGTCCAGGACTCTCTTGAAAAAGAGGTTCTTAGTTTTACAGGGATCTTCCCGGGTAAATAACTAAAAACGTTTGGGGACTTGTGTTGCAGTTACTTCAATATGATGCGGGTTATCGTCTGGGCTCAGGAGGTGGAGGAGTGAGTGACATCAAATGCCACCCATTCTTTAGCGCTATCTCCTGGAAGGCTTTGAGCTGCTGAGGAAGATCCATAAACAACTGAAACAGTACGTGGTGTGGTGCATGTGTAGGACATGCAGAGACCTACACATGCTGCGCTTCCAACATAGAAACCAGAGAATAAAGATGGACGTAAAAGCATTTTTGACTTCCTTGTTTATTATGAATAAAAAGCCCGTCTACACCATTTGGTAAAAGTCACTTGGTTAAGCAACATTAGGAAAATACATCACAAATACTGAAAGTATTTTCCCAATGTTGCTTAACCAAGTGCATGCCTTTCTTTCGTCTTATTACTATCTCACACGGTTTAATTTGCCAAAGGGGAAAACGTGAACACATGACTTATTAGAAATGACACATAATCAGTTCCTTAATCCAAATTGTATTTTATTTCTTAAAAGCTTTAAATAAAAGATTTACAGGCGTTTCACCGAAATGAAACACATGGCATAAACATATCTGCATCACTTTGGACACTTTGAAAACATTGTGCATCTTTTACCCAGTGCTAATCCGTATTCAAGATAATCACCAACACATTTCATCTAACTTTACCAAAGCCATGAACTTGGAAATATAATGACATTTTGAATTGAATATAGAAAACATAGGTGAAGTATAAGCAAGCTTTTTGATCTTAAGACCAGCACCATTCAATCACCAACCCCACGGAGAGCTCTGCTAAACTTGCTAGCTGTCCAAACGTCCATTGCACTTCCCAACTTTCCCGCGAAACCTCGTTCTAGTGGCTTTAAAACAACTGCATTCATAGTAAAGTTCACTGGGTGAGATGGCCATTGTCTGTTGTTGTTGGTGTTTGGTTGTGGTTTCAATGTTACATATCGATAAGCAGCACCCTGGGGTCCTCCACCACTGCCTTGATCTTACGCAGGAAGGTGACCGCCTCTCGCCCGTCCACGAGGCGGTGGTCGTACGTCAGGGCAACGTACATCATGGGACGGATCTCCACCTGGGATAAAACACAGCGTCAGAACAAGACATGTTTATGGTACAGTTTAATTCAATATTATTTATTCTTGTATAGCCCTAAATCACTCACTAGGACTTAACAAAATTGTTGAATTCACCAACCCAGATCAGAGAATCAAACATTTCAAACACAAAAAATGCAATGACACAAAAGACTCGTTTTCATGTGGTTTTCATTTCATTTAAATTGCCACAAGGTATTTGAATGTGAGAAAAGTAGTTAAATGTGTGTGTACTTGATAAACACACCTACCAAAATTATTTATTTAAATTTATATACAAAATAAGTTATGGTGTACTAGGGTAGGCTTCAATAAGCATTGCTTCTGCCTATTCCTGTTTTGGTAGCAATGTCCGATGGTGACTGGAGGCTTTATTTTTTCAGCCGTACCAGTGCGGTGTAGTACAACACTCTGTGCAGGTGGTGGCGCTAATCCTAACTTCAGTTAAGTTTAAGTTTCTCTTCCTGTTTACACTTGGCTACTGTGCTCCAACCATGGATCTATTCAGCTCCAACCAGCTCCAGCAAGGATCACATTCTTTGCCATCAGTGAGCGTCAATGTGAACAAGTGTGAGGTGCGTCTTTCTCCAATGTGCAGCACCCCTGTGTATGTGTGTGTGTGTGTGACGACTGCAACACGGCACCTAAAGCCTGGATCCAATCGCAATCAGGGCCTAGGCTCACTTTAATTGGGCTTTAGGTTGTGCTTGTGACAGCATCCAAATGGCTATATTTGGGAACCTTTAACAACATGGGAGGTACTTTGAGGAAATTATTTTGTTAAATCTAGAATAAACCTTTCATCCGTACATAGATTTCAAAGCTAAAGAAGGCATAGTATTATGGATAGATACACATTTTTGATTAGTTATTATGAGCTATAGGATGGGAAAATATCTGAGTGCCACATAGAAAAGTGCTGCATGTGGCTCCCGAGCCGCATTTTGCCTAGGTCTAGTTTAAGGTGTGTGAATGTGTTTACCTTTCCACCAATAGCCACCGGCCTGTCAAAGATGCCATGCATTCCCAAAATGGCGGACTGAGGTGGGTTTATAATAGGCGTTCCAAACATAGATCCGAAAACACCGCCATTGCTAATGGTGAAGGTTCCTCCATCCATATCTTCCACAGCAAGCTCATTCTTACGCGCCTGTATAAGGAGGATTTACAACATTTACATTAATGTCATCTGCTGAATTATTGAAACATGTTTATAAATACTTTACCTTTTCCCCCATTAAATTGATGGCTTTTTCAATGTCTGCAAAGTTCATTCCCTCAACATTTCGAATTACTGGAACCACGAGACCCTGTAAGAGATCAAGTCATTAATATCTTGAATCAGGGGTGTCAAATCGGTCCTCAAAGAGCCAGTGTGGCTGCAGCATGGGTAAGAGTCTGGTGTCACACTGGCCCTTTCTGGGACCAGTTTGACACTACACCCTGGCCCTGGAAAGTTTTTTTCCCTGTCTTACCTTTGGCGTTGCCACAGCCACACTGATGTCCACATAATCCCTGTAGACAATTTCTTTGGTTGTGTCATCAATAACTGAAAATAAAAGATGTTGAAATGTACTTCAGCACAGACGCATTCAAAGTGCGAGTCAACTGCAGTAGCATGCAAATGTTGATAACCACCAACACTTTTAGATTCATTATAACCAAGTGATTCAGAAAACCTCCTTTAGTGGTTGGAAATAAATAAATAGGCCAGAGTGAAAAGAAAAGAAGTGCACGGCTGGCATGGGTTTGAGGTTTTCAAACGAAACACACACATCTTTGTAGACCACATATCTGTATATATATAGGAGTTGTGCAAAGACACAGACATGAGCCACACCACTAAGTGAGGTTTCTGTCTTTAAAAGGTTACAGTTGTACCGGCGTTCACAGCTGGCTGGTCACTGAGGGCATACGCGGCCGCCTTCACAAACGCAGACATGAAGCCCAATTTTATATTGTGCTTTTTTAGGAAAGCGTCTTTGTAGCTCTTCCTCATATCGGAGATGTTACTGAGGAAAGAAAAGAAGAGATGTTATCGTTTCTAGTGGTGGGGCAAAAGAAAAGAAAACAAAAAGATTCTCAGCCCACAATTAAATCGATACAGTATCGAGATAACGCATCGAGATATTACTATAATTGTTGTGTTTTTGACCATAGACTGTAAATATAAACGAACGTAGTAACGCCCATCTCCGCTGTTGAATTGTATCGCAATATGTTAAAAATCACAATAATTATTGATTTGTGGCCCAATTATTGCAATACTATCAAATTGTCACATTTTCTCCAATTCCCACCCCCACTTGTTTTCATGGGTAACTGTTGAGACAAATCAGAATGCCTGCTAATCTTTTATCACCATTATCATTTTGCTCCTGTACATCTCACTTTTTAATTGTTTGTTTTCCTGTCTGTAACACGGTTGAAGCTCTAGGGTTTCTTCGCTAACACAATTAGCCCCTCCCAAGACACAGACACTCCGAGAAAGGAGAGAAGAAGCGATAAAAATCTTCATTTTCTAGAGCCTGTAAATCTTATTGGGCTGTCATAAAAGCCCATATCAGCGTGTGCAGCTCTAGCACTCAGCACAGCGGTCTCTGTGGGCCCTCTGCTCCGACTCGCTCCTTCGGCTCCAGATGAGGCCGAGCCTGGGAAGTCTTCCTCCAGACTGTCAATATCAATCCAATTAGGATACACAGAAAACCCTGAATAGCGGAAAGCTGACACCATGCATTTGCGGGGAAAAGAAATCCTCAAAGTGTCCTCTTTAGTGCTGAGGGCAAGTGCAGACAACAACATTTCCTTGTAAATTAATAAAACCTGTTTTAACCATTCTTATCTTGGTTTTAGATGGAATTATGACCAAATATTTACATTCCTGTGTTTAAAAGGGTATCAGTTTTCAAAAAGCTTTTCCTATTGGGCTGATTCAATCTATAGCAATCATCTTGTGTAAACCATTAGTGTTGTCTTGTTAAGGCTTTTAACACGTCATAAACACATTTTACTGTAAATACGCACTTTGTGTGTCATGAAAAACTACCTGTGGCTTCATGAACTTAAGTAAAGAGTAAATTATAAGCATAATAATAAATCATAAACTATTTAAAATTGCCTACCTCATGTCGATCTCATTAAAAGTAGTCAACATCGCACAGGTGTTTTGAGCTTCCTTCAGTCTTTGGGCAATTCTCAGCCTCATTCGGTTCATTTTTACCTGATTCACACCAAAAAACAATATTGAGGATGAATTTAACCCTTGTATTACCCTTGGGTAAAAATGACCCGCCACAGATGTTTAAAAGTAGAAATTAAAAAATCATTAAATCAATGGCTAAAATGGTCTAAATGACACAGGCCTTGTCAAGTTGGCAAGAATTATTAAAATTCAGCTAAAACAAAATATTTCAGGAGGTGAAAAAAACATTTATTTAAAAAAATCACTGTGGTCGGTCAATTTGACCCGAGGCTCTATCATAAAAAAGACAAGAAGTGATGTTAGGTGCACTCACCCTACTCTCCGTCCTGGCGCCCTTGGCCACTCCATCGGCCTGAGCCACAGGTGCAGCTGGAGCGGGAGTGGGTTTGATGGCTGAAACTATAATAAAGATTTACAAGTCAGTATTTTCTGGTGTAGAACCTCAGAGTGTCCTGAGAAACTCCCACGATTAAATCAAGTGATGTAAAGAAAGAGTACAGCTGTCCCAGGGAACTCTTCTCACATGACACAGACCTTCTGTCAGCTCTGGCAACTAACCTGGTTTGGTGTCCATAGCATGTGTGGGCACAGGTGGCACAGGGGGCATGGTGGTGGGAATGGGGCCCGTGCTGGAGGGAGG
>JAPMNZ010928303.1:0-11571 GCA_029875035.1 Pomatoschistus microps | reverse complement strand
AGTCATTTAGGACAACATTGGATCATTCAAAGATCCTCACTGAACTTCTGGACTGAGTTTGCTGCACTGAAAGTAAAGGGGCCGGATAATTTTCAGTTTTTTATTTGTTAAAAAAGTTTAAATTATCCAATAGATTTCGTTCTACTTAACGATTGTGTCCCACTTGTTGTTGATTCATGACAAAAAATTGAAATTTTATATCTTTATGTTTGAAGCTTGAAATGTGGCGAAATGTAGAAAGGTTCAAGGGGGCCGAATACTTTCGCAAGGCACTGTATATATATATATATATATATAAGTCCTGAGAAGAAAGTTCCAACAGATCTGTTGATGGTCAGGGATTTTGGACTGAAAGTGTTAAAAACGGCATGTCAGGCCAAATCCACTGGTCAATATGGAATATCAGTTTTATATTCATAATCTATAATTTTTGATCCAGTTGTGGTCTTCTTTGAAAAACAAAATAGCTAAATTACCATACTGCCCGAGCCTTTTCCTTTTCATTGCTGCTTCTTTTTCAGCCAGCACTTTTTAAAGTTTACCTGCAGTGTGCAGTCTATTCATTGCTTTTCACTTGTTGTCCCTCTCTCATCTCTATATATTGATTATGCTAAATGAAAGCAGCGTGTCAGGAGAGTGTGTTGATCACATGCTTTGAATCAAACATTCCCGTGTCCAGTGCTTACACCATTCAGTCTCTGCCCAGTCATCAGAGCCAGTCAGTCCTGTGCTGTGTGCTTAGTGCTGCTAAACAGGCCTTTGTATGTGGGCCGTGCACAATGGTGCATGGCTGGCACAGTGGACAGTGCGAGGGCCCTGCTGCCAGGGGAGCTCCTCGTTGTTGTCCTTTCATGTGAGTTAAGCCACTTGGCTCACAGCAGAGTGGACATGAAGAAGAATGGCTGAGAGAGAGGCATGTGGGAGATGGCAGGAGTTCTACTCAATATACGCTCTGGGACACTATTCCCCTGCACATTATCCTTGCACCCTTGCTCTGATTCACCGTGAATTCTTTGGAATACTTTGGTACTGCTTAATTTCCATGTATGCCAACAGGCTTTTAATGTATTTAAAACTTGGATGATGTTCAAAGGAGGCTATAATTCCTCTGAAATGGGCCTTTTGAAGGCTTTATCTTCTGTTCTTTCTCTTCTGGCTAATCGTGAAACCCCTCAGTATGCCAGAGCAATTTTTGTAATGCCAATTAAGCCTGACATTAGCATAAAAAGCCCGTTAACATGTTTGAAGAAAGCATCATGTTGAAGGAAGACTTACTTACACAACCACCATCTGTTCTCAACACTCATAACTAAATGAGGGCATTAATCATTGTCTTTGCAAATTAAAATATTAAAAACATATTTATTTTTTCCAAAGAAACAAACATCACAATCTCTTTGTCCAAATGAGTCTATTGTTTATTCAGCCAGCATGCTGACAACCTCATTCATTTTGCTCTAGAACGGCAGTAATTGCCTCAGAGAGTTAGGAATCAATTAATTACCATTTGGACTGTTCCAGTTCATGGACGAACATAGAGACTTCAAAATGCTTTTTCATTAGCTGCAAATGTGGCCCATAGGAGTTACATTCTTTGCAGATTTCTTGAATTTTTGAGTGCAAGTTAAAAAGCCTTTGCGCCACATGGACTGCTGGAGCACATTCCTCCCACAGCCTGGGAAAGTGACAGTCTCATGAAGAGAGGAGGACAGGGCGCCTGTGGTTTGTGAAAGCTCAGGACAAACATGCCTCCTTCTTATAATGATTTCAAAACATTTATCTTTGCTTGAATAAATACAGCTGAAAAAAGACCTGAGGCCTGTTGCTAGAATCTGGTTGAAGTTACTCAAAGTGTGGAGTTACTAAGTCCAATTAAATTTGAAGTGAGTAAGTCCAGATTCACATGATGCTGAAAGTTGAAAATCAAAGTTCTTTGTGAATCTGAGTGAAAGTGATGACGCAGCTGCCACAGCACAGATGAGCCAATAGGAGTCAGGCTGGAGGAGAAGGGCAGGGCATTCAAGGGGGAAGATGGAGATGATTACAGAAAAATAAAGAACGTTTTGTCCTTTTCTTGTAAATAAAATGGGAAATGACCCTATTAATGAAATAATGAATTAGTGAGACAGCTTAATGACAAGTCCTCTCACAAACATGGTAATCTTATTGTGAAGGGCCGTTTTCCAGAGGAACCGAATGTCGTTATGTTTTGAGTACAATGACTGTACATTAGTAAGCTATAAAGTAGAGAAATGTCCAGAAATGGACAAATTGGAAGAAGATGGATGATTGGATAATAATAATAATAATACACGGTCATACACGGAAACAGAACTCAAAAGTAAATCTGAACTTACCCCAAACCAAAATCCCGGCCTCTCGCAATAGGCCTCAAGGAGTCAGAAAATGTCCTTGAAAACTGTATAGTGCATTATCGGGCATGAATTAATCATTACATTATGATCACTTCATTCATGTCGGTGAACTTGCAGATTTGGACACTTTTCACAACATTCATAAACATCACAATAACATTCACTGAACAATTCCTTTTATGTACAATAAAAAGCACCCAAAACTAAGCCCTTGTTCTTCTGCCAGGAAAGAGCTAGGGTGAGTGAGAGACACATCCATCCAGATAGTTCTGTTACACATAGTGTAATCCTTGAGAAAGTGCTATAAACAAATGTCCACAAAAAATGGACTAGCCGTGACATTGAACACACGTTTGTGAAAGGCATTAAACTGACATCACAGAGCAGTCTAGTGTTTCTGTCTCGTTATCATGTTCTTTAATCACAATTCCTTTGTGTTTTGTTATTGTCACCTTACAGCTCTTCTGTGAGAAACTGTTCTCACTCCCTCTGCCTCAGAAGTGCCAAGCAACAATCACACAGAAGTATGGCTTATTTGCAAACTTCCTTTTAATTATAAAAAAAGATGTGGTGAGATGAATGGGGAGAGTTGAGAGACGTACAATCTTGACGTTTTGATTGTAATTACAAATATTTCTAGATCTAAAGTGTGTGCTTAATTCATTGCAGGTTTAATCTCATTTTACAAGCAAGTCAAGATACCCCTTGTACTATCCTCAGGTCAAAATTACCCTCCACAGTGATTCAAAGTAGAAGAAAAATATCCTAAGTCAGGATCTATGGTCTAATGACCCAGGGCTGGTGAAGTTAGGAAAAATCATCAAAAAAAAAATGTATTCTAGGATATTATTGAATCACTGTGGTGGGCTAGTTTTGCAAAACACCATTTTCATTTGTAGGCAGAGCCAAACAGAACTGCGTGAAAAACCAATCCAGCTTTTAGCACATGAAACGCACATGAAACGCAAACTGCCCACGTTCAGTCCCGACTGTGGCATGAGCCAGATGTCACCTCGAAGTTTGAGATTTCATATAGATGAACTTTGGTGCTGGGCATTTGAGGGACTTGTACACAAGCAGAGTGGTTTGAAAGTGTATTCTCTGAGCCACAGGAAACCATTGCAATTTAAGGGATGAAAACAGACACTGGTCAGTCCACACACATGGTGCTATGAGCTTGGAGGATTGTACAGGACTGTGTACAGCCCTGACAGTCCACTGCTCACCTTCTGGAGCATGTTTCTAACGTTGTCTCCTAAAAGTGAAATCTGAGACGATGAGAAACAGCTTTAATCTCGAAGCCTCAAGATTTACTGGATGTTACATAAGAATTTCACTGCATACCGTGTACATGTGGAAATGTGGAAATATTAACTTTTATATATAGCTATTTGCCCCTTTAATAATTTACACTATGTATTACTAGTACTATTTAAATCTTAAAGGGACAGTATGTCATATACACTCTTAGTGGTCCAACAAAGTCATTACAATTACAATTCAACTTTAGCAGAACATTCCTGCCTATGACGTGACACAGAAAGCTCCTGAGCTCTGAGAACAAATGCTGGAGTTTAAGACACAAACTCGACAAACGCATTTGTTACTAATAACGAATGCGTTTGTTATTAGTAAAATCTGAAAAACGAATGCGTTTGTTATTAGTAAAATCTGAAAAACAAAAATGTAAACAAAAATGTTATGAACATCCTATCTATTGGATTTTATATTATGAATAACTCAAACTTGTGTTCAGAAAAGGCCAAATATCACATGTTTGTGTTGACCTAATAGCTGGGGACGCATTTAAGATGTAGACGATAAATCATTTTAATCTTTTCTGTTATGATTTTCCCCTAAAATAAACACACATAAAATCAGACATTTTCAATGCTTTCAATCCAAAGTTCCTATGACCAGGGGTCAGTGCACTTTAAGGAGACATTGGACTAAAACTGGCTAATGCTGTCAAGTAACTTATTTGTAAGATCATTTCAGAAATGGACAATGGACAAAAAATCAATAAGCATCAGCAAAATACATTGAGTGTTTCCTTGTGAGGAACCAGCTCTATCTAAGACAGAGACATTCTGAATGTAAATGAAGCTATAATGATTCAAAAAGGACACAAAAAGACTATGAGTTATGACAGCTAGTCTTAGTGAACAAACGGCTGAGAGGAGAGGAGCCATGAGCCATTAGTGTCTGCTCCAAACTTGTACTGACTGCTCCTTCTACAGCCACAGGACATCATGATTTACTTTTCTGCTTTTGCCAAACCACTGGTCTACACAAACACCATGTGATTCCAGCCCACCAGAACCTTACAGCCAGTGTACATTAGTAATACTACAAACAATATTGAGGACTGGTGGATTTTGCACTAACAAAAAAATATGAAAAATGTCTGATGTCTTTGCAAATTTTATTTAAAAATAAACCAAACCCAAAAATGACTGAAAATTATCATTTATTATTGCTGCAACTTTTTAAGAGAGTGCATATTGTTCTTATATATCGCAAATTGTGGTTTAAATGGTTAAAGAGAGAATTTAAAAACATTAGAAACACTTTAAACCCAAATTTCCATTCTTTCCTTTTCCAAATGGGTTGTTGTAATATTTGTGTTGAAAAATGCATATGGTCATAGTGGATATTCACATAATTAGCAGCAGTGATTTCTGTTTCAGCTTGGTCCATGCCTAATTCCAGCTTGGCCTTTGGTGCATGTAAGGCAGTCCTTTAAAGACGACCTCTTTTGAAGCCTGCTGGTCGAGCTGTTCAAAGCTGCAGCTGTTTTTGGTGCCGTTTGACAGTTTTAATTGATGTTTATTTTGGCATTGAGTTTCATTCCTTTCATGCAAATGTCCTGCATGCAGGGAAATGGGTCAGGGTAGAGCTAGGTGGGCACGGTTTGTGTTTGGGACAAAAGTGATGTTCTTAAAGACATGGTTGCTAAGAATTTGCCATAATAGAGAAGGCAGTGGAGTGGACACATTTTAAATTTATAGATGACACATGTTGACAGAATGTAGTCAAGCTAATAAACTGTACAATCCTTAACACATTTCAGAGGTCCATTGCTAACTTCTTGCAAGGTCTTCACATATAAAAGCCATTCCTTACACACATTTTCTTACAGGTTTCGCTCCACTATTGCTGCAAAAAGTGTGGAATGCACTTTTAACATGAGACGATATTTGTTCCACAAAAGATGGATTCTTGCTGAAGAGTCCAAGAACAGATGACGATCCAGACCTTGGTTACCCTGCTACCCTAAGGTCCTAAGGCCGTTTTATTATTGTATTTCATTGTATTGCATTGTGTTCTAATTGTTTTATTCTATAACCTGTTGTTGGCGAATCAACAATTTCTGACACTCTCTGAACGCTGTTGTGATTTTGCTGCAGTACAAACAATCTTTGCGCTTGAGATTCAACTCTAAATAGATAAGATACAAAGATACGATATGCTTCGGACTTCTCTTTCAAAAAGAAATTGATTTAAGTTGGTTGGTGTTATCTTCATGTAATAGGCCACACTTTTTCCCATTTTTATAAATAGCATATAGCGCATATTCATAGTTTAAAATGATAATCACAATTGGAACACACAAAAGTGAAACTCATGGTGATCATTTACAATCCTAATGCAGTATTTCAGTAATTCTCCATCGTTGGCCTCTAGTTTTACTTTGCATTGGCGTCTGTGGGCCACCTGTACCGCTCTCATTTCATCCCACTGTACACAGCCTCTCTCAACCAACTATGCTGCTCGCTGTATCAGGCTGACATCACTTTGGAAACATGCAGGGGCCCTCCTCATCTGCTCCCAATTATGGCCTCGCAAACTGAAGAAAAAAATCTTCAGGAACAACCTGAGCCCCCAAACTAAACTTGCATTGGGACAGGTCACACTGAGACACAGGACAAGAGAATATTACAGACAGTACATTCAATAAAATATTAGTTCGTTTATTAATAATTTTTCAAGGGGTCATAGTTCTTTTCAGTCTTTTCATTTCCAACGTTGCTTTGATTCAGTGTCAAATATGTTTTATCCTCCCTGATTTATTCGGAGCGAACTTTTTAAATGTTCAAAAACATTTCAACTTTGAGAGATGGGGTGAGAGTTGAACTCGGCTCAGAGAAAATATTGAAACTTGGATTAAACAACATGCTTTTTAAGGTCATTGCCAGAGAAAAGGAGGCTGTTTGAGTGTGACAGTGAAGACAGAAAATAGAAGACATACGCAGGGCTCCTGTTACTTATAGCACTAACATATTGGGCTGTGGTTGTCTTTGGTGCGTTTTGACTACTTTTAGCAATTTTATTCCAATGTTAGCAAACCCAAAAATACAGAGAGAAGGGAGATTTTATGTGACGTATTATAGAAGTGATCACAAAAGGCTCAACTCAATGTATTTTTGTTTGTATGTTAAAAAGTGTGCATCAATGTCTGTAAATATCCTTAAACGTCCAGGATAATCACAGCTCGTCCCTTTTCAATGCTACAACTCCAAAATTGAGTGGGAAAAAGGGAAACCTCAGGGCGGCCCATATTGAGAGAGATATCAGCTCCCAGAACAAGACAAACAAGAAGGTATGAACCCACAACAACCAGAGTGCTGCTGGTACTACTGCTGGTGCTACTGCTGGTACTACTGCTGGTACTACTGCTGGTACCACTGCTGGTACCACTGCTAAATGAACAGTTGTTTAAGGTTTGAAAGAATGATGCATAGCCTTAATTAAAAACGCTGTGAATCGAAAAAGAGATGATGCCTCTGAAACCTCTCGGCTAAAGGTGTTTTATCCTTCTTTGAAAGAAGGATAAAACACCTTGAGGAAAGTGGCTGACATCCTCATAAAGATCCTCCCTGAATTAAATGACAGAAGATTTGCAACAGCCTGAGTTTTGCAACATGCACGTGGCTTTAAAACAGACAAATCAAGGACGCTATGGTGCCAAAAGATCATGTTAGCTTTGACCTCAGAAAACCAAAAGATCCAGGGGAAAGTTGACAAGTTCAGTAAACAAAGTTGCATCAAAAGTGTCATAAAAGATTCTCTGAGAATCTTTTATGACACTGTTGATGGGAATCAATCATTTAGTTCTTCAATACCAGAAAATAGAGATACAGATAGTGATGTTATTACCTTGATATGTTTCGACAGTATACTTCATATAACCTCTTCTATCTAGGAAGAAAAGATGAACTTTTCTAAACTGGGCTTTCTGCAATGTAGCGGACATATTTTCAGAGAACTCTGGCATTCCATCAACAACACCAGTCTGCAGAGAGCTCAAACTATGGAGCGGTCCTCACTGAGGAACACACAGAAGCACCGCTTACAACATTCCTCTGATTCATTTGCATCTCAAAGCGGCTCAGCACAAATACCTAAACATTGCTAAAAAAAACTCCACACCAATCATTTATTATGAAAATGAATTGTAAAAATATAGATTCCAGGAGACGTTTCAAAACGTCCACGTTTCGCAAGTTGAGAAGTGTTACATTTACAATATATTATCTATAACGGCATGATTTTTCACATATTATAAAAGGATAAAGAACAAAAGGAACTCTTAATATTGTATTTTTCAAGTAAAAATCACAAGAAACTTAAACAATGTGTCATTTCTGATACATATGCAAATGAATACGTATGCAAAATAAAATGTCTTTTCCTAAAACATGTGACACTCCCCATTCTTCTCTTGGCACAATACCCATATCCTCTGCCCTGGTGACATCACCTCACAGCCCCCTCCCCTGAGCCTGTCGCCAGCCATCTGAGCGCTCAGCCTTTCTCTTCCTGGGAACACCACTTCATTATGTAGATGAATTGTCTTATTGTAAGGGCCAAACTGGCTTCTACTGCAGGGCAAGGTGGGGGCCTCCCTGGATATAGGGGCTTAGTACCCTGACCTCTGGCCAGGGGTCACTTCACTCTCTGTTTGAGTAGCATCTCATGTAACGGATCAGTGGGCCTCTGCCCCTCCGCCCGGCTGACCAAGCAACATCGGCAACCAAAATACTCCAACAACAAAAGACATGTGTAAACAAAGGCCCGAGGAGGTCATCATTAAAAAGTATGTATCATGTATTTTGATTATTGCCAATGAATATGAAAATAAAATCATGACAATGCATCATTGTGACAAAAAGTCTGGGATGGTGTCGAACAGACAGAAGTTTTATTGACGATGATAGAGAACAACAAAGATTCACAGAATGTAAGTGATATTATACAGGATGAAGGAAGGGAGACCTCCAATCAGCATTTGCCACATTTATGGAAGCTTCGGCCTTGAGAAAACCAAAACATTCAAGTGGAAAGGTTTCAGCTCCTACATGTGTATAATGATGATTTCAGCGTTAACCACAGTTTTTTCAAAGTGTTATACAATATCCACAATTGTAAAAGCAGAACAAGCAGGTCATTCAGAACTCACACATCAATCACATCCACAGATCCATTTCTCTGCACAGTGCTGTTGGGCATGAACGGGACACTTTAGACAGTATTTAGCTTCTAAATACTGCATAACAAAAAGTCAAACTTACAGCAAACACAACAGAAGCAAGAAATAACTTAACTGTACTTATTCTATAAAATTACAAGACCTCTGTGAGACAGGTTAGTTTTAATCCACTGTTGAGATTATTGAGATGTTGTTGCAATAGAAAAGGGTTTATAGAGAGCAATTTATTTTCTTAAATTATTTTAATTTTAGTAGAGCAACACAAATACAGAAACACAAGTCCAGGACAGCAAAAACATAAACATAAAAAAACTCATACTTATGATTGGAAGACAGGCCACCATCTCTAGAATCAAGTGACCCCTGGACCCCAACGTGTGGCCTCGGCCCTTGTTCTACTACCTCAGCCCTGCAAAGTGTTGCCTCTGTCCTCGGCCTGAGTTCTGTATATATACCCTGTCTGTGTTTTTTATTATTATGTGTTGTAGATTATCCACACAGAGACGGGATCGTGGCGCATCAGAGCTCCTGGAAGTTTATTAGGTTTCCTTCAGGTTCCAGAACAAAGTCAGGACATAGTTTATATAGTCAATGTTACGTCACACATCAAAAGACACATACGTGTCGCATCCAGAGACAATCAGAGCATATTATAGTCATAACATGAATACACAATCATAGCAGGGTCGTGACCTAGGCAAGGCCAGGTAATTTGTATAGCTTTCTAATTCCCATAATTGCAATTCTTTCAATGTTGCATTATTTATTGTATTCGTTATTTGTTATTGTGTGAGTAGAACTGGTCGGGATATTTGAGGTTCAATGTTAAGTATGTGACCACTCAAAGGGCAAGACTAGAACAACACAGAGGCTAGAACAGTGAAACTACACACAGTCATTGTTTCAGTCTTTATTCATCAGCTATGATTATGAATATGGTCCCTCTTCCACAGACTTTGGTTCCATTGATTTGCAAAGCAACATATCAAATACTGAACCTTCATTGAGTGTTTGTTTTTTGTTCTATAATCATGATGCAGAGTTTTGAAGTGAAATTGTCAGATTAATCTGACACATGCTATTATTACTGCAGTGACTGTGCATTGCTCTTATATTGATGTAGAGTCCAACTTATTATGTGTAAAAATTCATGGTAGCATACAGAGGTACAGCTTTTCCAAACAGCTCAGTGCTTTGAATTCCATGGCAGAACAAACATCTGTGTGGGAGACCGTAAGCTTAGCTAGATAAACCATGTCGAGCTGAGTGGCCCCTCTGATGCACAGTGCTATGGGACAGGAGCTGATCAGTGAACCGTTCAATGCTTTGACCCAGTGTTAATTACACACAAACTGACCCTGAGCTTAGCTATTAAGAGTGTAGCATATCCCACCTCTGCTCTGTCACCAGTCTTTAGCACACTTCACAATGTGTCTGTCCAAAGAAGTCTGGGCTCGTTCTGGTCCAGGCTGATAGCACATCTCCTCTGATGCCTGTGGTGGCAGTGACAGAGTCTGATTTTGGATGTTGCTATCCTTATTAGCTATTCATGTTTTCACCTTATGTGCAGATGAACGTTGCCACTCGACATGAGTCCAACAGTTCAAAGGAAGTCTTGCTTAGAAGTATGCACACCTCCCTGGGAGTGGCCGGGCGCGGGACACCTGCCGCGCACTGGGTGCTGTGAACGCAGCCGTGTTTGGATCAGGGACTGAAATTTCCTCTGAAGATGTGGAAAAGGTTTATGGCACACTCTCATGAGAGTTTCTCTTGCTCTTTGAAGCTGCTATCCCGGTGGCTGCCCTTATCTCAAGAAACTGATTATTTTATCTCTGTCCCCTCCATTCTTTCTACTGGTCCCTCTTCTTGCTCCAGTTTGCAGAAGATGCTCTTTAGCTCCTTCTGATACACATTTCTTATATTTATAAAGTTCCCTGGGTGCCTCAAACTTCTGCAACTGCTTCATCAGTTGTTGATTAAACTCTGATTTCAAGAAATAGCAGATAGTTATGATAATAAGTATCATAAACCTCTCTTTCTATTAACTACTATTAGTAAAACCTGGCATGCCTGACATTTTGGACAAAAACACACAGTTCCTTCATTTGATCCCCACATCAAAGAAGGAACCCCACTGTTCTGGGCTGAATACACTAATTGTGTCCTCGTTCTGGATGGCGCTACCCCCCCTCTGCATCAAAAAGCAGCCTGTGCTTGGAGCAGATAGTAAAGAGAAGTACAGATGCAGAAATCATTGATTATAGAGGCCCCAGGCCTACATTTGTGTGATGTCAGCAAATTATTATTAATATCGTTATTCATTCATATTTTTGTCACAAAATAGTCAAGTTGCACCTTTCCAGACTGTCATCTTTCTCACCATAAAGTCAGATGATAAAACATATACCTCTCTACATACCCACTAAATTAAATTCTTTGGGTAAAATCCAGATACCAAAATGCTAATTTATATTGTGAACAACCCAACTGATCACAGTGTTATGAATAGAATTTTATGAAAAAGTACAGTGATAGCTGTTGACAAATTGCCCTCTCTTGCAGAAGACCAAAGCAGTTGTTTGCACACAGAAGCCAAACTACAACTCGACAATTGAATAATCAAATGTGAAAGATTATTGTAATAGTTACTTTGTATTTCTTATGGACACACACACAGATCCAGGGCAATAGGATGATAAAGGC
>JAPMNZ010928289.1:0-14453 GCA_029875035.1 Pomatoschistus microps | reverse complement strand
CTGTGATTGTAAGGGCTTCATTCTTGTTACACGCCTTGTATGTGTATTGTCTTAAGTACTGTCCTTGTGTGACTTGTGTGTCGTTTTATAACCTTCATCACCTGACCCACATATAAGCAACGGGCTGTAAAACTGTTTGGTTTTATTGCTGTATCAATCACCACTATATTTCTCCTCTGAGTCTTCTGTGTTTTTCTCAACCTGCCGAATGTCTAGATGACAGACGATTATCTTAACATGCACTGAAGAAATAGTACATATATGCAGCAGTGTTTTGTGAATGAAGACATGGTTCTCTAAATTCCGCAGTGTCAAACCTTGCTCTTGGTAGATGTCCTGCTGATAGGTGGCCTCGTATGGAGACGGCTGGATGTCGGCGTATTTAATGGTATCGCTCTGCTCGTGCATGGGCACATACAGGCACGGCTCGTCTTTGGTCATGTCCATGTATCCGCCGTCGCTCTCGCTTCCGAACGACACGTAGCTGCAGATGCATACATGAAGTGTGAAATGCATTGACCTACATGCACATTATCCCGAGGAGCCTGACCACTCTACACATTATCAAGAGGAAACTCGTCTAAATCGAGACAAAACCCCCCGTTATCATGACGATTATCGGACGTGGATGTGGCGTGTACCCTTTGCGCTGGCTGAGAGGGGTGCTTCCTGTGGAGATGAGCGAGTCGTTGTCCTGGTTTTTCTCTGCGTAGTATTGAAGGAAGGTGTGCTTGTTCCTGTGCAGGTAGTCCACCAGGTCTCCATAGCGACAGTACTCAGTGACCAGATACAGAGGGCCTGAAATGGTGAAAAATACACTTACTATCCACATTGAAAAAGCCATAACAAAGAAATGGTTATCCCTGGACACACCAACTTTGACGCTATTGGTGGGAAATATCGTTAGAAATGTATAAGATGGAAGAGCTGACTGTTTATGTGAATGGCACACACGGTTGCTTTGATTCTTGTTGGAGTAAGTGGGTAACATGCACCAATGCAAAGACACCCAATTTAACACAAAAAATGTGAATAATTGCTGTTTTTGATTACCTTTTTCTGTACCTCTTTCTATTTTATTTAATTCATCGATCACTCTCTGTTCTATAAATATTCTGTATTTACTTCTGTATAAACTATGAAAACTCATAAAGAATTTAAAAAAGAAAAGAAAGAAAATGTTATCTCCAAATATTGGGCATCTCGATAGCCTTGCATATGACTGATTATTTATTCAATTATTTATTATTTATTGTTGTGTTGTCTATTCATTTTATATGTTGCACTAACAAGCTTTTATCCACTTGTACTTTTGCATTGTTATTCTAATTAATTAGTGTTATGTATTTGTACTGTTTATTATATTGATGTGTGTGTCTGTTTTTTAAATTTGGAAACACTTTGAATTCCCTTGTGTACAAACTGTGCTGCAAATATACTTTGATTAATCTAAAAAATACAAAAGCAACACAATTGTTAGAGATGACGCCTCTCAGCAAGAAGATCCTGGGCCTTTCTGAGTGGAGTTTGCATGTTCTCTCTGGGTCTGAGTCGGTTTCTGAGAGGCCTGATTTCCCCGACCACTAAAACATGTATAATAAGAGGGAAACAATTTTGGTGTATTTAGAGCAGTAGCAGTTCATTACTACATATTGTTCCATCCAAATGAAATATATAGATAAGATAAAAGTTGCCATTTTGAATCACCTTTGTAGTCAAATGAATCAAAACCTACCCGTAATATGTATTTACAGCACCTTCACATCAGTCAAGTCTCAAATGTTGTGTTTTTATTCATAGGTAAGCTCTGACAGCCATATGTGTCTTCAAAATCAAAAACAATTGAAGCAAAAAAATACAGGAGTTATCTCATATTTTCATAACTTTTGTGTTGTGTGTACATTAGCTTTATAGTTGCTATGGTGACTATCCAAACTATTTAGTCAATAGACGAAAGAGAGAAAGTCATTGAGTCAAATATTTCTCATGTCAGGGTTAGCTCCACGAACTGGTCATCTTTGCTCCAGAAAGTGCATTCGTCGTTGATCACTGATTATATTTACAAGCTAATTTGTTCAAATCAGACAGAATTATGTTTGTATGTCTTTCCGAAAACCATGGGGATTCATTTATTTGGGAAACTATCTATATCCCAAGTCTCCTCAACGTGACGAATGACTCTCTCTGTTTCTGAATTTTAGGACAGAATGATCTTTGTACAATTACATGCACAATTTGTCCCATGTGACATTTTTAGGAACAAAAATTATATGATAGTACAACACTATGCAGTAGTTAACATACAAAAGAAAGACTTATTATCCCTGCATATATGCTTTTCAAGACCCCAGGGGATATCAGTCTCTAGTGGAAAATGTTAGAATTAGAACTTATATTCATCCCGATCTTTTCCTGTATGAATTACAAATGAATAGAATGACGACAACATAGTACTAGAGAATAAGCTCATGGGCATGCAGCATGTCATTGGAAAGAATAAATTATCATCTTCTTGTGATATAAAGCATTCACACTATGGGTAAACATGACTGCAAGAGCTCTGGTGTGTACTATCTTCTGTGTCTGGTGCACAATGGGGTAGTTTTGCACAGTTTTTCCAATGTGGTTTTACTGCAAATGGCAAATAACTTATTGTGTCTTGTATCTTGCAGAGTCATACACACAATGCATTCAAAAAAACTCTTTCTGATGGAGATCTATTGATAGTGAAGCTGACCCTGTTTGGTGCAGGCTCCCAGTAGGTTCACGATGTTGAGGTGTGGTCCAAGATGGCTCATGATCTTGAGTTCGGACATCAGCGCCTGCGTTTCGGACCTCCGCGCTGTAGCTGCAAGGAATAAAAAGCCGTGAGAATGATGATTCAGATCCAGGGACAGGACTCACAGCATGGAACCCACTGCCAAATGGCCCGCCGCCCCCACTGCCACAGAGCTTCATTGAGATTGATAGAAAGACTAAAACTAAAACTCAGCTTGACCTGGCCTTCTCTGCATGTGTGACGCTGCTGGGGAAATATCCATCTCCTCACAGGAATATTGCAAAGGTGTCAAAATAATGTAAAGTCTTTTCAGGGGGAGGGGGAACAAAACGTATTCAATCACCGGCGGCTGTTTTGTCTTACATTTCAGCATTTTGACTGCCACCTTTGTGCTGGACTGGGAGTGCGTGAGGCCGTACGCAGTTGCCTCGACCACCCTGCCGAAAGCTCCAGACCCGAGCGTTCGACCTGCGAAAACCAGCCAGAGATCATTGTATGAATATATGAAAGAGGCGCACAAGGCTGAGGAGCAGCAAAGACCACACACGTTTTGAATAGTAATGTTAAAGTTGAAATATTATGCTTTTTTTGCCCATTAATAAATGTAATGATGCTATTTATTGTGTCATTTCATGGTTTAGAATCAAGGGTACAAAAAAATTGTTTCTGCCTGTAATTCCCTAGGCTACCACCAGAGGGAAGTCATTTCAAAAACTTATTTATGTGCAATATTTTTGTTTCAATTGGCCGAAAGCTGCTATGAGTGTGATGTCATAATGGTGTAATTACATCACACTATTACACAAAAAAAGGCTCTTATAGTCTCCATTAAACAACTTTGTAGACAGAATATAAGATGGATGCTGATATATATGTATATTTATTTTGTACCATGATGTAGACAGTCTGATTTGCCAGGTACATACTCATATAGATTTTTTCAGAACGGTCAGTGATTGGATAAAGGACTCACCCAGCACCAGATGATCCCGGGGCATCTCCCAAATCAAGTCATAGGGCAAATGTATGGGGTCCACATAGATGTATTCATGACCGTCCTGACTGACAGACTCGATCACTTTCCATCTGATCTCATAGCGAGGTTTCTGGACACAGAGATTTCAACATTATTAGATATATACTTTCAATATTCAGTAATGAAGCTCTGTAACTCTATGATATAGTTTGAGTTACTATATGTTTGACGTACTTTCCTCCAAACGGCGATAAGAATAATGAAGGACATGATAATGATGACCACAAGGGCGAGAACTGCAGCCAACACTGCCACCTGGGAGAACAACGCTGCAACACAACCAGAAGCCAGAGTTATACAAAAGCAGACATATTCTTTTACAGACAAAATTGCGTATCATGAATTCAGAAAGAGAACGATTGGAATATAGATGTGTATATAGGAATATAGACATGCGTTCAAATGTACATTGTGATCAATATAACATTTCATACATGTGAAGTTGAACAGAAATATCACAGTTTTACCTTTATTTCTGATCCATTTTCAATGAATTCACCCTCTTTGCAGCATGTCATAATAAAAAACAACAATAAATACTACATATTTTCTATAGCTCGCCAGGTTCTAGTCGCAAATTAACCTGGAATATGAATTAACATATAGCACATGGCTGCAATCACCAATATTCTGACAAGCACAAATCACTTACTGCTGGACACCAGTTTGACGTCTCTCTTGTCGGCTTGTCCCGCTCTGTTCCTGGCCTCACAGCGCACCGTCACATGCTGAGGCTCGTGGAAGGTCACCTGGCTCCACACCTGGGTCACTTTTCGGGCCTCGCTGAAGCTGGCGTTGGTGTGGACGCTCCGCACCTCTGGCTCCGGGACCAGCGGCTGCCACACTGCGCTTTTGTTACTGCATCTAGGAGGTCATCAGTGTTAGGATGTGGGTACTTTTGCTCTTCTGAATTCATACATTATTTGTATTACTCCACCAAGAGCAGTTTCACGTTGTTTTCATACAAATAAAAAGCATCTAAACTGTTCCACACTTGTAAGGAAGACCCATGTGAGTCAATATACTGTATGAGGCTTTGGGCTGAGCTGATTGACTGCATCTGAAAAAGTTGGTTATGCAGGTGGCCACACATTGATGCATGTGAATATTAATATGAAAAAGACTAGAACAAGGTAGCAGGATTTTAAAGTACCCAAGCTTTAACGCATATGGTGTTTTTTGTCCTATCTATGCAAATACATTCTGTTGTTTATATATTTCTGCTAAACATAATTTTAAGCCCAAATTATTAACAATTCTGACATTATTAGCACTACTCTTTCTCTATCACCAACTTCCGTCTTCCATCTTCCACTTGTCTGCCCAGCCAGAACCAGATAATAGTACAATAATGATTTTAGTACATAAGACAGAATGTAGCAGGACCTGCATTATCAATACAATTCCTCTAGTATTAGTTGTTCTTGATGTTCTGTCTGCCAACATCAGCCAGAAAACCTTCTTGGAATATACTCTACACTAATCCTTTTCCAAATCCAACACAAATAATGAAGTTACTTTGTTTTCGTCATTATTCAGGAAGAAAAAAATAATACGAAATATCAAAAATTTGAAGGAGCTATGGAAGGCAACAAGCTATGTATGCTATATTTTTATGTAGCTGATTAATGTAGACCAAACTCATTTTTCTGTATAGGGATTTAACATAGGGAATTTTACTTCCTGAAACCTTAAGTCCCGCCCACTTTGCAGCTCCATTGAGAAATTGGCAACAAGACAGTGACAAGACAATAAAGAATAAAGTGTTTTGTTTTCTGTCAACTTTTATGAACTTAGTAGTATTCAACTCATAGACTGTATATATTAAGATTCAACTGCATCTTTTCTTTCTTCACTCATGTGTTCAGAGCTCCCCCTAGTGGGCACACAATGAAAGTGACAGTTTCGTACTTGAGCATACTGTTGCAGCTGAACCACTGGATGGATGGAGCTGGGACGCCCTCAGCCAAACATGTGACTGTGTGCTGTTTTCCAGGGAGAGGGTGATCTCTGAGGTCTTTAATCTGAGCGGGAACTGAACACAACCAAAACAAGACAGTGCACGATAAATAATAGACAAAAAGTTAAATGTTTGGTAGGATTATTTGTCCACAGCTCACCTTGCACCTCCAAGTCAAAAGAGATTTCCTTAGTGTCGTCTCCATTAGTAACCAGAGCTGTGTAGAGTCCTTTCTGTTCCGTCCGGACTCTGACCAGGGTGAGAACGCTGACATACCTAAAAGAACAAAGAAATCGGACATTTGTGGTAGTTCAGGTGTAGGAAATACTTGAACTCTAATAGTATGTATATAACGTAGCTAATGCAATAAGCCCAAGTAACTAAAGCTATTACAAGTATTATCTTTTTTTTTGGTAAACATTTTGGCACTGCCCTGGCTCTTTGAAGTGCTGAAAGAGTGCTTCCCTCTGGAGAGAGTAGTGTTTCTGCTTAAACAGGCGTTTTCTGGTGACGACTGACAAACTCTGCCACCTCCGGGGGTATCACCTTCACAGTTTATCTTACATTTGAGATTTTATCACTGATCTAAGAGTCTTCTTTTTGTGGATTTCAACATTTGTGATCTATAAAGTGAATGACTTAGAAACAGTGTTGAATGTAACTCAGATACGAGTCATTAATTTTTGTAATCAGATTACATTTTGTGTAATCAGTAGTATAATGCATTACTTAGAAATGCAATTAGATTATAGATTTAGAATACTAATTAAATGTATTTGTTTGTTTTTCTTAGAATGTGCATGTTCCATAAAGAAATTGTATTTTAAAATGGCAAAAGTACTAACTTATAATATAATAACCCAAGAATGTAATACCTCATTTTTCGTATTACTAGTGGAATATGCTAAAATGTCTTGTTTTTCTCAAAATGTAGGATAAGCTGTTTAACCATTTAGCCTAACTTTTTATATTATGAATAACTTTCTAAAAGAATATTTGCAAAACTATTTTGTGCAGTGCAGCTCATCATGTTGATTCAATTCTTTCAGCAGCTAAAAGGAGTATTTTCTCTTCTGTCCTAAAACGGCAGTTCTCAGGGGGGAAGCGGTTGGAGGCCCCTGGTGTGTGCTTAGGCAAGAACCATTTATAATCCTCACCTGGTCTCCTGCTCTTGTCGGGTGATGACGGTTTTGTCTCCTCTGATCCTCGATCCGCCTTTGCTCCAGTAAACCTGAGGAGGAGGATAGGCCTCGATGTCCACTCTGAGCTCCACATTCTCTTGCATCTTTGCAGAAACATTGAGCTGATGAGCGGGTCTCACGTTCACAAAACCACGATCTGTGGCAACAAGTTCAAGTTAGTGTAAAAATTTTATCATTTTCAAGGAAACTTTAAACTTTATATCAAAAAACTTATGAGAACTAGTCCAAACTTAGATTCAGATTTGCCATTGCAGTAAAACCACATTGGAATACATGAACAAAAGTGTGCACCAGACGTATATGTAAAATAAACCAGCTAATAAGTAAAAGAAACAATTGTCACTGTGAAATCCATAAACGATAACACTAACAATACAAGAGCAAGAATATTTAAGTTCTTTGTCACTATATTGAAGTATCCACTACTAGAGTCTAATAAAAACACATGTAAAGTATAAACCTAGGAGTTACAAAAACATAAACAAGAGTCCAGAACAACAGGGCCACAGGAAGACGTCTCATTTTGTTCACAGTTCAACATCTGGGCGCAGACATTATCTAAATTTTCCACTAAGCTCCAGTAAAGCCCAGTAAACCGTCTTTTAGTGTCTACAGAGGGCATGAGAGTGAAGATATTTAAGGCTTTTGTAAACATCCCACAGCTCACTGCAGATAGAGTAACCAGTAGCTCCTAAATGCAGACAGAGCACAGACTGAATAAGCCCCTGTCTTTGGACCAGAGACTGTGAGTGGCCAGAATCATATGTTTGTGTTCTTTCCTCACCTTCATACAGTGGCAAAATAAATCTCAGTTACAATCCGTGTATTATTCAGGACCAATGTTGTGTCAAAGCTTATGCCACACATGAACAGAAATATACAACTGTGGACTTAATTTCCTTTCTGCACGTTTGAGTGTGTGTAGTACTGAGTTTGTTTGAGTAGCACGTCGTCGTACCCAGGACGGTGACGTTGACCTGGGCTGAGGCGGTCTGGCCCTCCACGCCTTCGCGGACGTGACACTCGTAGTTTCCGCTTTGAGCGACGGAGGCTTGGGGGAAGATGAGGCACGAGCGCATGTACATGGACTTCCCATCGGTCAGCGGCTCCACCTCGGTCAGCTGAACAAGACAAATATAAGCTATAAGTAAATAGTTAATGTATTCGTCCCGCAGTGGGTCACAAGTTTAAGAATAGTGAGGAGCACGCAACACAAGACGAGTGAATATTAACTACAGGACTATTCTCTACGTTAAAGGTATATATAAGACGATTTTCCCAAATTTTAGGAAAGAACCACCCTCTTCGCTTTTTGAACTAAACTCTCTGGTCTTATTTGTCGAGCATGTTTCAGCAGAATGATTGACAATAGGGACAAGCAATAGTCTTGAGGATCTGCCCGGGAGTAGAAAATCCTCCTAGATACCTTTAAGTAATAAAATGAAATGAAATGTCTATCTTAAGCCTTTTAAAGAAACTAGTGCAAGAAATATGTACTTTACGTCTGTAGATAAATCCTCTCTAGTGCAAGAGGTAGTAAGATACTTGATGAAGCTACTGTACATGTTAGCGGCTTGTTAGAGATTGTTATTGCGGTAAATGTCTCTTCAAGGTAATAGGTGTTAATACATGTATTGACAGCAACCATCACAGTCTTCTGATGGTATATGTGTCGGCTAATCGTGTCAAGACTAATTGATGATGATGAACCCTTGTGAGATTTCACAGAAAAAAAATTGAAAAATGACAAGAGTCTAAATGCAATGTTTATTTATCTCATACGGAGAAAATAGCAAATATAGTATGAAATCCTATAATCTAAGTGACTATGATTGTGTGTGCTCTGTTTTGACACACAGTTGTACAAATACAGCTAAATATTACCAAATGATCAGGAATATTATCAGCCAGCATTACCACAGTGCACATTGCATGTAACTTGCACAGAGCGGATCAAATTTAAGGTGTGTCTCTACATCTTGATGCGATTTGGGTTTGGCTGTGAAGCCCAAGAGTGATCCTGGAGGGAGAGCGTAACAAAAGGCCCTGTTCTCCGTCTCCCACTCACCTCTCTGTTGAGGAACTTCCAGGAAAAGTACGCCAGCTCCGCACCGTGCGCCGTGCAGTTCACCGTCAGCGGCTCTCCTTTCTTCAGCACCGTTTTGGAAGCGTTTATGTAGGATTCGATGGTCTCTGGGACTGTGAGGGAGAGAGTGGGGATTAGGCTGAAACGCTACAGGCAGCTTCCTGTTATGATCTGATCTGAAGAGGCCTGAAGAAATAAGATAAGATGTGCTTTATTTATCTCACAAAGGAGAAATTTACATGTCACATTGGCAGGATAGAGTTGTGCAAAAGAAAGAAATGTGCAAACACGTTAAATACAGGATAAATTCTGTACAACAAAAAGTGTCAAGTGAACAATTTGGAATACTGCATACTATACTACATGTAACCATGTTGCTTTTTTCTGCATTTTTTTAATACATCAGGCAATTGACAGTGGAGACACATAATGCAAAATTGACTTTTTGAGAACATTATTTCTTCATCAAAACCAGACCTGGAATAGTTTTTACATCCATTTACGATGATAGTATGTCTTTGTACCACTATCACAAAAAGCAAATTATTCTGCAAATGTTGGCAATTTCTCAGGTGAAGCAACATTTTTTACAAATAAATGTCTGTGTTTGCAGCCAGTAATTTACACATTTGTAAAAAATAATGAAAATAAAGAGAAAATAAAGAGAAAAACAACAAATTCAACTGCCCCTCTGGTGGCAGCATAGGGAGTTACAGACGAGAAGCATTATTTCCCCTTTATACTTGTTCCACCATACGTTTCAATTTATTCCACATCAATTGGAAACATGACTTATGCCCAGACATTCAGACACTAGTACACTCTCTCTGCAACTATCCCCAGACGCACAACTCACCCACAATAGTGATGACATGAAAGGGCTGGGACTCCTTCACCTCGCCGTTCAGCTCTCCGTGGCACACATATGTCCGGTCCTCAAACTGTCCCCTGAAGCCCTCCAGTGGATCATACGCCGCCGTTACAGAAACTTCAGTGTCCCTCTCAAACAGGGACACTCTGATGTTGGGGTTGGTCACCAGGCAGGGGATGGTACCTTCAGCACTGGTCTGGGCCACCATCCCATGAAAGCTTTTGATGAACCACACATCAGGGTCTGGAAACGTCAATGTAAATAAGTACAATGAGGTCAAAGAGGCCAAATAATGCAAATATATTGCATTATTCACCATTCACTCCTCCCTCTGAACAAATTGACATAACTTTTGGAATTTTGGAATACAATAATGTAAAACTTGCAACCTTTACACTCAGAATTCAGGCCCAGATTTAGTTTAACTCAACTCGTGGGCGCAGCCTCAGATCCTCTAACCTTGACCTTTGTGTTGTCCTTCAACTGCAGCTAAAAATCAGAGATGCTGCTTTCTCCCATTATGCTCTCTGCAAATGGAAATCTTTTCCTGCTGCAATGAAAGGGGCTTACCTTAATAAACTTAAACTTAAATGTCTTTTAAGCGTACGCTAAAGAGTCATTGTTTGAACATATCCTGACAGAGGCCTCACAATCAGACAAAGAAGAAACACATGAGCTTGAAACACAGAAGTGGTTTCAGTATGAGAAATGCGTGTTGTATCGAACGCCACAATTAAAAAACCAGAGCAACAGTGAGTTTGAATCTCTGTACCTGGAACAAATACAACAACTTCTCGGCTTTCTCCCGTCACTCGATCGATGCAAAGGTAAACTCCACTGTGCTTCCAGCTCACATCAAACAGGGTCATCACACTGGTCATGTCACTATTTTGGACAATCTGGAAGCTCCTTTTGCCATGCTGCACGTCGTCCATTTGGAAATAAGGGGCGTCATCTCTCTTGAACTCCCAGGCCGTCTCCTTTGATCCTGAACACGTCAGGGTGAGAGAGGAACCCGGGTCCAGGATGAACTCGGTGTCGGCTGGGCTGATCTCCAGGCAGCGCCGTCCGGGACAGAGATACAGAAGAGCTGTGGTTTACAAAACAACAAAGGGGTCATGTTTAGGGGCACGGAGGCAGCAGGGAGGGGCCAAAGGGTACGTCAACAAGACAAACTCGATTCAGCAGCGGCACAAACGATGAAGGATATGAGCTGTGTGGAGCAGTAATGATGTAGTGGCAGTGACAGATGTATTAAATGACAGGGGGCAGACTGACTCCTACTGCCTCACACTTCAAAGCATTGGCTATCGCGAAAGATAACTAGCTCAACGTGCTGGCAACACTTATAATTAACACTTTAGGCGCCAATCTGGCAGTATTATAATGTTTCCGGAGTCCACACACACTGTTTCACGCCAAGTTTCGAAAAAAAAACTCTGGTGCCTAAAAGGTTAACACATGAAATCCGAATTAAATATGCATGGGGCTCAAAATTGTAAAATGTCTTTGCAACCAGCTTCTGTTCCTGTTGTCCATGTCATCTTGTTATGATGTACATAACAAGATGACATGGAAAAAGTAATAATTAAACATGTAGTATTAGTACGTCTAAATTTAGGCACATACTACTTTAGAACTAAAACATATGATTGGGGTGGGAGCAAATAATCTTTCCACTCCCTTTCAGTCATAAGTATGTTTGCATAAAGAAAATACTGTGCTATCACTCTTTGTCCTTATAATTTTGCACTTTATGACTTAACTGTATTTGCCATTCCCTGAAATAAATGAATTGATGAAAAATGTGTACCTGCACCACTATTGTCTCTTGATTGCCACTTTTTAATTGCCACTTTTCATTGTACATAATATATCCTGCATTTAACATGTTGCACATTTCTTTCTTTTGCACAATCTTGAGTGTGCCAGATGTGACATGTAAATTGTAAATTTCTCCAGTGTGAGATCAATAAAGTCTTTCTTATCTCATCTCAGTGTGTGGAGCCTATTTTTGGAAAGATTAAGCAAATTCATTAAAAACATTCTCAAACCTCAATAAATGTTTTTAAAAGATGTTCTGAACAAGTGTGTCGAATAAGGAGAGCGATGCCTCAAGCTCAGAGCGCGTTGTGGGAGAGAGGTGTAGGGTCAGAGAGTGTTTGGGCTGGTGCGCTGTCTGTGTCTTGTTTTGATTTTTGTCTTATACCATCTGCGGTAGTGTCATGTATTTCTGAATGCACTGTGCACCTATGTGTTTTTGAATGCTGCTCTGTGATAATAATAATAATAATAATGCATCGGTTTTATATAGCGCTTTTTTGGACACTCAAAGACGCTTCACATGTGTCATTATTCATTCACTCCATACACGGTGACACCGTTATTGCATTGCGATGTGTTGATTGTGTTATGGGGATCGGAATCATAGAATTTTAAGTCTTATGTCTTTGAGGAGCACTTTGAGTTGCACTGTATTAATTGTGCGTTTTAAATAAATGTGATTGATTGATATTTGTCTGTTATGTGGATGTTATGTTGATGTCTGTGAAAACGTGTTGCGCAGGTTTGAAATGAATAATATTGAAACCAAAAATACAATAAATAATATCATAATAACCATCTAATCTAATGGTTTAAAAAGTAATTAGTGTAATCTGTAAATTACACAGCAAAATAACACAAGTTTGTAAGTAAGTAATGTTTATTTATATAGAGCATTTTACAGACCAAGGTCAACCAAAGCGCTTTACAATGTACAACTGCATAATGTTTTCTTGCGCAGCTTGCATTGTATAACCTGCCTAAAATATTCATCTATATTTGTTTGTCATTCAAAACGGCGGCTTATATTTATCAGTGCAGTGTTTGTAATGAGTTCTTACCTAAAACAATGGATGCAACATGTAGAGTGGACACTGTCACACTCCTCATGGTGAAGTCCCACAACTCTGTTCAGCTCTGGAAAAAAAGTGCAGTAAAATAGAATCAATAATCAAAATAGAGTATATACATTCAGTAGATGGATAATCATTGACCAGTACTGTATATATGTAAATAATCTCTTGATGTGCACAGTTAGTTGATGGCTCGCTGCACTCAGACAGAGCAACAATGTCTTTGTTTCTATTGGCTCCAACTTTGCTCACTCAACTGGTCACTGTCCTGCATGCTTTGCTGGCAACAATGACACAGTCAAGCTTCCATTCCAATGAATTAACTACTTTTGGTAAAAACTCAAGCGGAAAATCAAGACAGAAAGGAAAAGTTTTGGTAAATACTAAAAATATCTTATGTTGTGCCAAGGCCGGAGCTCGATTAAGCCTTATGGTCAAAGGTCGAACGCAATAATAGACGTCCAAATGTAACCAATGTTAGTGCTGAGTAATGTAAGAGCAAAGTGAGGGGGAGTGGGGTGTTATGTTAGGGACAGGGGCGAGGGCCTGCAGCACCCAGATGTCTGGAAGCAGTTAGGGATGGATCACAGGCCGATTCAGGGTGGGAGAAACAGAGAGGCGGAAGAACTGATCCTGGGAAGAGCGAGGGTGGAGGAGGAAGTCCAGGAGGAGTCAATGGAAAAAGTCCAAATGTATCTTGAGAATGGCACCCCCTAAAGTTTAATGAAAACCAAATAAATGTGATCTATTTTAAAACCTTGGATTATCTACAAGCTTCTAACACTATTTTGTTTTCATTAAGTTGTATGATTTGGCCGTAGAATTATCTCTTTCTGGCCCTATCTTTTTTCTGGCAGTGATCTAAATAGTTACGACTGCGATGTCAAGTGGTAATCCAAACCAGATACAGATTTTTCAGTTGTCCTTCTATATTAACTGCCCTCAGCATTTCCGTTCCCAAAATGAATTCTCAAGTTCCTCCCAAAACATGTTTCAACCCCCACCTTCTGTTTCTAATAACACGCATCAATGAGAAAGAATGAAATGCAGATTGACAACAGAAAACATAAGAGGGTGAGAAATATTTGTTCTACACTGATTTAGGCTGAACGCATTATGTCATGAGGCAGGACATAAAACATTAGAAATCACCAAAATCAAAAACACAGCCTCTTTTTCTTTGACTGACTGCTCAGAAATGTACAGTTCACATTCCCACAGTGTTGTGCACAGAGTTTCCCAGGACGGTGAATACACTCGGGACGTCCATGTGCTGCGCTGGGGGGGGCAGGGGGGGGCAGGAGGGTCACTCTGTCCCCAAGGACCCTGGACCAACAACATGCGACTGGCCACGATAGGAAGATGTACATCAGCGCTAAAGGTCAGAGACGGAGGGTCGGCAGCCGGCAGCCGTCTGCACTGACGCCAGCCGCATGTGTCACTTACGAGAACTGACCTGTTCTTTTGTGATGGACTCTCAACTTGTTCTAATATGGACATAAAATGATAAGTGTTATGAGACAGAACCATTAGGAATAAGATCTGCACTTCAAAACATTTCAAGTAAATCATGATTGACCAGAAGGCAAGTATTAATAACTGTGAGAACAGTTAAAAAACAT
>JAPMNZ010928277.1:0-10929 GCA_029875035.1 Pomatoschistus microps | reverse complement strand
GGCTACAGTCTGGCGCTAATTTCCACGGTTTTACGACACAAATCCGACTATTTAACAGTAGCTTTACAACAAACATCTGTTGTGCCAATACTGAAGCACTGGAAGATTTTAACTGGGTTACACTGCAGCTACATTTTCCGCATCAAGTCAAACATATCAGATCTTTTGGCAGCCGGTTTTAAATGACTAAGATGTTCTTTGTACTTGAGAAGGTTTCTGTCAGGATTTTTTCCACATATACGCCCAAAAAATCTAATATGAGTCATTTGTATGTGGATATTTTCTCACTATTACAAATTGGATGCATGGCAGGTTTACACAAGACCGGGCTCAGCGACGAAAGGGAAATGATCATCTCAGTGGGTGTCCGGGGGGGGTAACAGAATTCCTATGTGAACGGCAGGCCGGTGATTAATCTTACTTTTCACTCGGCTCTTCTGAAATGATCGCAGCCACCCCAGACAGGATAAAAGATTGAGAATTCCTGCTATGCTGTGTTGTGCTGAGAGATATTGCCTGGAATGCATAAACAGCCATCAAATATTCAGGGTTTCCTTCCTCTTCCTGAGAGTTTGAAGTTTATTTGATAACTGCTGAAAGAGTTAAATGTGTGTTTATGGGCTTCATTAGCAAGTGTATTTAGCTTATATTGAACAGCAAAACATAAATAAGTCAAATATTCTAGATAAAATACATATATCAGTCAGAACTTGTTGTGAGTCAGTGTGTTTTAGGGTCGGTACTTTATTTTGTCTGGAGAAATGTAAACATAAGGCGACACAAAGTGCTTTTTATTAGAAAACAATTAAAAACATGAAGATTCACATTTACTCTCTGAAGAGTGTGCAAAGATAATATGTAAATATGTGCTTTAGTTTTGCGTCAGGAATACCCAGGCAGTGCAAGTAAATCATGAACAACATACAAATTCCACAAATTTGGAGCAAATTATGTTGGGAAATAAAGCCTGCTTTAAATGTCTTGCTGCCAATGATTGGCTTTAAAAAAGGGATTTTGTTTTTCACGTTTTAATCCAATACATTTACAGAACTGAAAGATATGTAGGTTCCAGGAGGAATCTTTATGTGACTTCTCCTAAATCATAAACCTATCTGGAAGTTCAGACTGGAGGACTGCTGTCCTCTGTTTCATCTGTGGGCACTACCTCACATGTTCACTTACTGCTTGAACAGCTCAGCTCGAGTCACAACCCACCTCCTCCCCATAATTGCCTCATCAGTGGGATTTTTCTCCATATCATGGAAGTCCCTCTAGCTCATTATGTGCAATATTTTTCAGGGTCTCAGTGTCATAACACACCAACATTCCATGCACCAGAATATGTTGATAAATATAACTCATTCTACGTTGGCACTCAACCAGCAACTACCAATTTACTTCAGACAAATATTGCTCAATAAACATTCTAATGCATTCCTTAAGTCTTTCCAGATTGACTTGTTTTGTAGCATCATGCATTAGTTTATCTAGAGGTTGGAATCCATCTCCACTTTTTTATCCATACACTGAAGTAACAGGCTTTGTAATTGTCATTGTCTGTTCACCCCAATATTTGCCCTACAGAGTGGAGCAGTTAACTAACCCTTGCAGCTTTGGAGGTCTTGGCTGACATGATGCTGCTTGATTCTCGTATATATATATGCTGTCAACCACAATCACAATCATCATTCCAACAGGAAAGGAGTGCTGTGCCCCTGCCCCTCAGACCACCATCATGGACTGATCTGCTCCAACTTGCCTCCTTTCCAGAGGAATGTAGACCTCTTTATTAATGCTGCAGAATATGAAATGCCAGCTGAGGGTAATCCTTTTATTTAGCATATTGAGTCATAGTCCCAAACATGGTGTTACGCATTAATGTTAATTTGTGAGGCAAATATTGCTCTTGCTTATGAAAACAACGAAAGCAGCGCCTACCCTTCTAACTCTGGGAGATATTACCCTCATTTATTTGGTAATCACTTGAATATTTTTGAATTTTGCTGCATCACGTCTTAGTCTGCCTCAAGGAACAATATAGAAATGCAAATCCCTGTTACAATTTGCCTTTCCCAACCTCTCTGTTCAGCACCAAGTGAAAAACCAACTCCCAAAAAAGGCAATTACCAGCAGCTCCTCTAATCATGCCACTTCAGATGCAGCCGTACACAAGTGCACGAGGCACATCCATCTGCAATCCGGGGAGCGATAACACCTTCTCATTCAACAAAATCTGCTCTTCCAGACACATTCCCTTGCCGGACAATAAATCTTGAGTTTACCACCCTCCTACCACCTCCTAGACATTCATTGTAAAAAAGAATCAACGGGCTGTCTCAACTGATGAAAAAATTGGCTGAGAAAGGGAATTGTTGTGGCTACCCCAGCATGTCAAGGGAGGAATCTCATGATGGTCCCAATAGAAGGCAGAGATGCAGGGGAGAAGGCTGGAGAATTGAACTCCACATGACTGTGCCCTGCAGAGAATGAAGGAGAGGTGCAGTAAAACTGACTATCGATGTGCCAAGCTGGCATCAGAGCCAAAGGACAAGCCACAAGGAGGAAGCTGGCTTAGGGCTAAATAACTGTCTGGATCTTTGAGGGGGAGAAAGTCCCTGTAATTAAAAGGCATGGCCTCTGACTTCAGCTGGCTCCATGTGCAAAGGGATGAAGCAAACATATTACAGTTGTAAAGGGTAAAATATGAGCTAAACCAGAGAGTAATGTGCATTACAAAGCCAGTACATTACTGGCTTTGTGACTAGTCCAAGTTGCTACAAATGACCAATACTATTTCTTGTCCCACTACACATTGAAATGGGTTGTATTATTAAAATGCTCCTTTTTCGCTGCAGATCAAGTGATAAAAAAAAAAACACACACACACAAATCCTTTCGTGTATGAGACCAAACACCCAAAACATTTTAGTCATTGCTGCATTTGAGCATGTGCTTACTGACAGCCACACATACAGGCCTGTAGCATTAAGGAGAGGAGGAGTCGTGTAGGCATAATGTGCAAGCAGAAAATGGAACTATTTCAAATACTGAACTTAACTTAACTTGCGCCTTTTGTTTTATCCACTGAAACATTACGCATTACGCATGGAATGGCATGTTCACTATTTGAGACGTCACTCTGTTCAAAATGAATGCCACTGAACTTAAGGTATCTGCTAAGAAGCTAAGACATATGTCGCTCGCTGTCGCCACATCATGGGCTTCATGCGTAGCGAGGGGGAGCAGACAGCCAAGCCAGTCGCTGTCCATGGTGCTGGTTCCAAGGTTAACTTAGCCTCTGCTCAACAGTCTTGTCACTGGTTGCGGTAGCTTGCTCCTGACAATATTTCCAACAAGGAGGGTCAGAGCATGACACTTCCAGAGCCCGCTTTTCAACACACCCTCGCCCTAACCCTGATGAACTGGCTTTTAACCCAAACTTACACATGTCGCCATTCAGCTTTAGTGTCGCATTGTAGCCATTTGTCGGGATTAGTCCCCAAGTCATTACTGACCAGAAAGAAACACATAACAATGCTACAACATCACATGCGTTTTTCAACAAACACATTTGTTGCTTATAAAGAGAAAACAACACTTAACATGATGCTGTTTTTCCCAAGCAACGTTTCACGCCATGAAGCAGCCGCAACCCCTGGTCAGCACTTGAGGGGAAACCTGTTAAACCAACAATTTTACTGCGGTATCTCCACAAGCGGCAGTTGTTGCATGTGAATGAAACATTGCACTCAGACGCATTTGCAAACATTCCCTGCCTTCGACAACTGTCATACACGCAGCTTAAAAACCAAAAAATAGGAGCTCACCCGCAAGAGTCCGCGCTGTCTTCTGTCTCTCCACTCGTTAATGAGGTTCTGACGTGTGCGCTCCGCGTCTCTGGTTGTGTGTATGTATGTGTGTGTTTTCTTTTTTTCCCCTCTTCTCTTCTTCCAGTGGTGAAATAATCAGGGAATCGGCGTCCTCTCCTCACTGCTCAAACTAACCTTCCCGCCCCCCCTCAGATTGGCGCTGGTCAGGAGGGGCACAGACATCATAGAGCCCGGAGGCTGCTTTTACGCGCGCTAATGTGTCACTCGCGGATCAATGCCCAACGCACGAGTGGAGCGTTCCATCCACAACAGCATTCCAGCGCCTGGGAAGAGTCGTGTTTTTAGTTCTTTTCAAACTCACCTCCTCTCCTTATTGCATAACCACCTCTGAGGCGACAAAGCGAGCAATGAGTGAGGGCACAGTATTTCGGAGGGGTTTGCGCGCTGACGCAGGTATCCAAGGTCCAACAGGAGACAGACACAGATGTCAAGCTCCCAGTGATATACTAATCTGTAGTGAGTCATCGCAAAATGAGGGGAATGAGAGCGCATCTGTCTAACTCTGTGACCTTGTGGGGTCTGTCCCAACCTCACCTCATTGAAAGCCTGTTGTTTTCTGTGTGTGTGTCAATTGTTAAAACATTGGCAAGTTTGTATGAGAGTCTCTGTCCCAAGTTCCAAACAAGTTGCCGCAAAGTCTGACCCCATTCTGTTTTAATGTGTAAATACTTTTAATACCCCTTTCGTACAAAACACAAAGGAAAGAAACAACACTTACTTTTTGCACAGATACGTTTGTCTTATCTTTGTTAATGCCCATGACACTTTCAGAGGCTGAATCTTGACTGAATGAAAGCACAAAGTAAATGTTTAAAAACTTTTCCCTGTGTATTTATCCTGAAGTGATTGCCTCCCTCTCCTAAAAAAGACAAAACAAAAACAACAAAAACATGGTGCTACAACTATAGTTCTGATAACAAACTGTGAAAGGGGAAAAACAATAGGGAATGAACATGTTGAATAGCTAATAAACAATTGGGCATAACACTGTGCCCACTAATGTTGAAATAAAGACAACATGTGCCGCGTGTCGGGAAGTTCAGAAACAGCAGCAGAACCTCCCCGCTTCTTGTGTCAAATGTGATCCCTTGGATGTCAAGTATGGCAAGTATTGTGGCCCTAATTTATATGAGTTTGAATCAGTATGTGCAAATAATGATCTGGTTAGTTTCATTCACACCATGGGAATTCACTTTTATAACTGTGACTCCAGAAAAAAATAAAACATGTAATATGAAATGCTTCAATGAGAATAGGCTCATGTCATTGAACCCATTATTGTGTCTTGAAGACAATATCCATATTATGTGACACAGCAGATCAATTGTCCTGTGCATTAACTACAAGGTGGTAAAATAAGTTAATTGCTCCTCAAAAACTGGATGTTTACAGTGTTTTGACAGACTGTCAGTGTGGTTTGCACACAGCATCTGTTCATGTGTTAAAACAGCTCTTTCAGTGAGGGGAGTGTCCAGATGTGGGCTGTTTCACAAGCTCAGTTCAGAGACAGTTCTAGACAGTGACTTTTCCAGTACATGTGATACATGTATATGGTAAATACTGGATCACAACTCAGTTTGACATGAGTATTATGCTTTCACTCCTCAATGTTCAACTCACTCGATAGAATGACCTTCTGTTCAACATGTTCACATTTGTTGTACCTATTTAGAGAGATGAATGTGAAATCACATTCATCTCTTCTATCTTATCAGAAATTTCATATAGATCACACTCACACACCCACACGAACGCACACGCACATACACACACAGACACACACGTGCACACACACACATTCTAAAGCTGCAATGTGTGGACCTTAAATGCAATTCACCTCTAAATAAAATGAAATGTCCAATTATTGCGTAATATAATTAATATTTCCTGAAGGGAAAAATCATTCACATTTAAGCCTACCCTTGAGGTTTCCCTCTCATTAATTATCCCAGCTTGTTGGGGGGTCCACTGGTCTGAACCAAGGGTGTGAGGTCCAGGCTTCCTTTTGCATTTTTCACATTCATTTATTATATCACACCGCACCCTTTGAGACAGTAATTGTAATTAGCAACGGTAATAAACTTGATTTGCCTTGAGCTCCTGTGGGCGAGAGGGGCGAGGTGTCGACTCTCTGTGCCAAAGATCCCACAAGCCAACACTGTGCCATACAGCTATAGCCGCATGTATTCCCCAAAGCTGCTTATAGCTGCCTGAGAATTACTTATCCCTGCACCACATACACCACACTGACAATATTATTAGACACAGACACTCCAATGTATGTAGCAGAACACATCATTTCTAACCTTGGTTTCTCTCTTCATTAACGATCACTTTAGGGCTGTAAAGTTCTAGATATACACCATCAATGCGTTAGTCTGGTCTGTTGCATTGTCCATGCAACTAAAACATAAAGATGGATTAATGTTAATAAACAAATACATAACAAATAGACTAATCAGTCACTGTGTCATCAATACAGTTTTTAAATAATGTGTCTTAATCATGTCCTGCAGCTAATAATAATAAATGGTGAGACAGTGGGATAGAGGCTTCTTGTGTCTGGGCTGTTGTTGTTGATTAATCCAAATCTGTGCACAAGGCTATTTCCTTGAATTATGCTGGTTTAAATAACGCCTATGGATGCAGGTAACCTATTGTTAATTTGAACTGTGAGCAAATGACCTCCCCTCATTACGTAATAATAACACAGATTACCTCACTCGAATCAAGGCTGAAATGCATGAGACTGGCCTGCCATTGCCGTGCATCTAGGGTAGCACGACTCGCCTAAGGACACTTTGACATATGGACAGGAGGAGCTCTTGATGTAATTGCTCTGCCTTCTCAGCCGAATATGTCCCCAATTGGAAGAGCTGATTCCATGAGCGGTGACAACTCCAACCCGAGAGTGCGTCCCTTGTGGTGGAATGGTGGATCTCTGTGATCATAGGCTGTGAAGCTGATGTGCAGAAGCAGGATTCAGAGGCCGCCAGAGCACAATTCAATCAGAAAATCTGGGGTATGGATGAGAAACAAGTGCGGGTTTGACATGTCGCACCCAAGTGGCTTCAATATGCAACAAATAATACGTGTCTTATGTTTACTCATCAAACTAAATTTATTACTTAATGATGTCACTGCCATTGCTTTAACCCCGAAGTTGAAATGTCTCATCAAATTGGGTCAGTGGAGATTATTCACCTTCTCTGTTCATTCAGTATCATAAAACAAAACATACTGATCTTGTTTAAAACCATGAAATAAAGATCTCCGAAAGCCCACCATTAACAGACAACTGTGAAGAGAGAACAAATTGTATCATTATGTTATTTCAAGAAAAGAAAATAGGTACTTGCAGATGTATACAGCATTTCTCTGAGTGCATTACATTTACATGCCGTTTAACAAGAAAAGCACTGATCAGAAATGTAAACATGTGCCCCAGGATCACTCTGGAGGGGCAGTGAACTTCTGCGTGCTAAGCTAGGGGAGTCTGTGTATGGGTCAACTGTTGGTCATACTCTACACGTAGCTGGCCTTTATGGATGAATGGCGAGAAGAAAGACATTTTTGAAAGGAAGCCATGCGTCAGAAGTCATATGGAGGACTCCTATAGAAGACGGTTCTTTGGTCAGATGTGAGCAACATTGAACTTTTGGCCCAAATGCAAAACAGTAGTAATGATGTAAAACTAACACTGCTCAAAACCCTCAGTGCACTGTCCCCAGTGTCACATATGGTGGGGGGGGAGCATCATGCTATGGGCCTGCATCTCTTCCATACAAATAGGACAAATGATGATAATAATAATTAAAAAAAATGGGAAGATGATGCAGCCAATTTTGGTAAAAAACCTTTCTGCAAAAGTCAGCAAAACACTGTGTGGAGGTTTATCTTTCAGCAGGGCTATGTCCCAAAACATAAAGTAATGAAATAGGGAAAGGAATAAAAACATATTCTGTCAAAGTCCAGACGGAAAAACCAAATGAAAATCTGTGATAAAAACTCCTGTTCATAAACTCTCATCACATAACCTGACAGAGCGTGCTAGCCCCACTTTTTAGTTTTTGCTTAATGATTTAATAATTTTGTTTTCACTTTGCAGTTGTCTGTTACTTGCTGTTTGTTTGTGGTTGTAAACATGACAGAACGGGCAAACGCTCAAGTTGTATTTGTACTTTTGAAAGCCACTGCATCTCCATCAGTTTGGAGTTGTACCAGGGCTTTAGTTTAAGACAAACACATTACAAATAATTGTGTGTCTTTCGTTTTGCCAGCTATTCCTTCTACTGTTATTGTAATCCGCAAACTAAAGTGGACCGTGCCTTTTCTCCTCCCCTTACAGGTATTTTTGTCAGCAGCCTCTTTGCATCTAATGAGTCTGACCTCTCTGACATGTGCATTCTTCAAACCATGTCTTTGTTGGTTGTTTTCCCTACATTCATTATCAAATATTCTAGTGGGAAAGCTCTTTTGTTCCATTGGCAGCATGCCACAGGTACAAGGGTTGACAAGGCTGATAAATAAACGAGGTATGATTCAAAGTCTTGCTTTTCCGATCACAGACAGAGATATATGTCGGACACTTGGCAGCAGCGCATGGAGTTTTGTCGGATGAGATCAATCAACGGAGCATGTGCTAAGTCGTGTTGTGGTGGGGCAGAGGAGCTGATGGAGGACCCTGGGAATGCTCCATGAATACAGAAATGAAAATCTAAGCAGTTCGTGCAGACAGGAAACTATAGATTTGCACGCCACATCAACTCGGCTTCAGTTCACATCTCTAATTACGTCTAATTATGTTCAGCATTAATGCCAGCCAGTGCATTCGAGAAGGCAACATCATTTCATTTTAGATTTCCTAAGTGCACTTGAAAAAACATGTGAACGTGTTGGTTCTTGTAGATGCATATGAAGACCAAAGGATCCCTGGCAGTGATAGACGCCGCTACAGACAGATACGGGCAAAAAAAGTGGTGTAAATTAAAGTCCACTTCCCATCAGAGTGCTTTTGACTAATGCTAATACACAACAGGAAGCCAAAGAGTAATCAAACAGTATAAAAATGCTTTATTAGAAGTTGAAGTGTATGAAAAAAGCGCTGCCATCTCACAAAATCCAAACGACACAAATCACTGTCGAGCACATAATTAATCCTGGGCTGCTTTGGGAGTCAGTGTAAACATTGTTCATCATGGTCCAAAAATATGCTTTATTTGTGGCTAATCGCTTTTAAATAAACAATGTTTTTGGAATAAACGCTGTGTTTTAGAAGTGATGAATGGAGACTTATTTTATCATGTTACACAGGCCCACTACAGTTTGTCCATTTCTCCACATAGCCTCCTGTTTTTAGCTGTTTCTTTCATTTTGATCAATTGATAGCTTTTAGTATAGCGTGACTCCATATTGCACGGGTAAAAATCATTCTAAAACCCTGCAGCGTTCTGAATTTAGAGCATAATTCCAGATAGGACTGTGTGTGTAGCCGTGCTGAGGACGAAAGGTGCTCGCAGCCAGTCTTGTAGCTCTATAGCTGTGTTTCTCAATCATACTTGTTGGCACCAAACGTACTGCCGCTTTGCAATCCTATCATCTGTTTAATTGCATTTCCTCAGCATCCAAATCAGGGCCATAATCACTCCTGAATGAGGCGGTGGATACACAGGCCAGCCGCGCAGTGAAATCCTCCGCACTAGTCCTCAGATGTACCTATGCCGTGTGCCCCGAGAGATTAGGAGCTTTGGCCCAGAAGTGTGACTGTTTGTTGCAGGAACAAGTTTGCATTTGTTTACAAAAGCATTCTCAGGAGAGTGCTAGAGTTTGTGCCATGGGATCAGACTCATTTAGATTCCCCAAATGCATTTTGGTTTGTTTATTTCAAAATAGATTTTGCACATTGGACAGTAGAGCTTAAAAGTCAATACTCCAGCTCTATACAGCTATATGTGCTGCATTATGTTGGAAATGAGAATCCCAATTAGACAAGGCAAGATTCTTTGTAGCGCAATCCATAGAAAGGGCAACTCAAAGTGATGTGCAAAACAAGACAGGAAGAAATCAAATCCTACTATGGGTGAAATCCTAAATAATCACACAGCATACCTTTAGAGACTTATAGATTTAAAATGAAGAACAATTTACATTTTTTCCATTCAATTCAATGTATTCTTGCCATTGAAATTGCCAGCACACACAAGACACAAAACACAGTTCAAACACAAAAAATATAGAGCACATATGTATTGGTCCATAGGGAGAGACCACTGTCCGTGAATGTTGATAAATGTCCATTGTTGTTGAATGTTGAGTCACCACAATCATCACCACAGTCCTTTTAGTTAGAAACCTAACAGTTTTGTAATAGACCCTTCTGCATCAGGAAGGAAAAACCTCCCCGAGATCTATAGCCCGTCCGTCCATGTGAATTTGTGCACGGATGGATGGGCTGTAGATCCAGGACTTAAGCTACAGAACGAGGACCAAGGCCATGCAGCGGTTGTAAAACAAGGACACTAGCGGTGCAGGACTAAAGCAACTCCCAGGCGGGGGACGGGTCGGGCAGGGCAGTCCACAGGTGCATTTACTGCCAGTCCCACATTTTCAGATAGACTTTATTCATGAATCTGAAACACTCCCTGCTATGTTTAGTCCTGACTCTAGGCACCAGCAGGAGACCAGTCCCTGTGCTCCTCAGAGTCAGAGTTGGTTCATTCGTTAAAGATGTGTTTTGGTGTGAGGCCTTGGAGAGACTTGTACACAAGCAGATCTGCTTTAATGTCTATTCTAAGCCACAGACAGCCACCAGCCAGAAATGTGTCTCATATTCAACAAATCTCAAAATATCTTGCATGGCATACATTTTTGTCAATCAGAGGTGTTAAACATATCTTGGGCAAAAATATGGTTGTCTGTGGAATTTTTAGGGTCGCAAAGCAGTAACACCCCGATTTTGTTTGCTGATGATACAAATTTGTTTTGCTCTAACCCAGACCTGCAAGAATTAATCAAAGATGTAACTAGAGAATTAAATACA